>CM056598.1:28268201-28310701 GCA_029721355.1 Tegillarca granosa | reverse complement strand
AAAATGATTTAAATGATGCAGTTGCATACTTGACAAATGACCATCCGACTTCTTCATACGATACTCTAGATGATGTAGAAATGAAGGAAATTCATTCAAGTAGGTCAACTCAACCAGTGTATGGGCCATCTTTACCACCGAGCTATGATGAAGCTATCCTCCCAGAGGTAATTTGAATGTCAAAATAAATTTGCAAAGTATGAAAGTGAAAATAGAATGAAGTATAATGTGTTTCATTGTTGGAAGCTCATGAACTCTTGTCTAAAGTTCATAATTGGTACAAGTACTGTTTCTGTCAGAACATGAAAGTTGTTATGCGTGCTTTTGCGAAGCAGACTTTAAGATTTGAGAAGTCATTGTATCCTGGCTTTATTAAAATTCTGTCACTGTCATTGAGTTTGAAACAGTGTAATGTGCGTAATTTTCATTAAACATTAGTGCATCTAGTCATAATGGGAAATTGATATGCACATCCGCAATTACCATAGAATATATCCACATCCGCAATTAGCATAGAATATCTCTGCACTGTATAGAAAGTTGATATAGAGATTTTGATTTTGAACATGCTGGGAAAAAAACACAGTCAAATGTAAATGACAGAATCTTTTGTGCATTTGACATAACTTCCTGTTAAATATTACCATTTCCAACGTGTAAAATTCCCATATCAGCAACATTTAGATAGGAATATTTTTCTTTGGATTCTTGGATGCAGATAACGATACCCAGTTATGACTGTCTCAAGTATGTGAACAATAGCAAACATAACCTCAGTTTATTGTACAATGTAGATCAGAAACACCTTTGTACACTATACCACATGAACTTGTGTTAAGATTTATTCTTAAGACAAAATTGTCTCATCACTGAAAAATTGCTGATGCGATGTAAAACTACATTCAACTAACCAATATTTAAGGTTTATTGAAAACACTGAAAATTAAAAATTTGGGATAGCAAGCATTTTAGTTATGATATTTTATTGCCATTTTAATACATTTAATTAATATTTTTACATAAACTAATACAGAAGAGGCCTTTTGTAATCATTTTCAGAAACAAGATACCACATCGGATAACAACAGTGAAGGTGCAGAGATGAGAGAGGAACTTAATCCTTTGGAGTTTCCTGTAACTAATTTATATGAACTTGAGGGTCGTGTGTTTGCAGAACATTGGTCTATACCATACAAGAAGGAAGAATCACTAGGAAAATGCTTATTAGCTGCAACCAGACTTGCTGAAGCCAGTATGAATTATATTACAAACAAACAAAGAAACTTAAAAAAAAAAAAAAATGCTTAAAAAAAAACTTTCTACATGTACCTTGTACAAAACATGAAGAATAATCTGTCGCCGGTCTACAGGTTCTGTAATAAATTTAGAATCTTCTTCCATCTTCTATCAATAGAGTTACTTGTATTAAAGATGATTTGCATACATTTTTAGATCACCTGGCAAAGCCAGGGTGAGCTTATGGAATGGTAAAGCGTGCGTGCGTGGGTCCGTAAACTTTAATCTTCTTCTCTGAAACCAATAGGCCAATTCAAATGAAATTTGGTATGAAAGGTCCTTAGTTGCTATAGATTAAAAATTGTATCCAACATGTCCGTCCTAAATCCAAGATGGCTGCCGTTACTATAAATAGCAAAAACCTATAAATGGCCATTACAGGTTCATTTATGTATTGATTTTATTGAAATTTGAAACATAAAAAATAGATGTCGGGGGATTAAACATGTATAACAGGTTTCTGTGTACGATTTTTAGTTTTTGCAATAATTACATAATGTGCAAATAAGTTCTATTTTTAACTTTGATTATCTTCTTCTCTGAAAGTACATGGCCAATTGAAATGATATTGAGTTTGGAAGGTCCTTGTGTGGTATAGATTCAAAATTGTGTCCGACAAGTCTGTTGGAATTCCAAGATGGCTGCCGTTACTATAAATAGCAAAAATCTAAAAATGGCCATTATGGGTTTATTTATGTACTGATTTTGTTGATATTTGAAACATTGAAAAAAGATGTCGGGGGATAAAACATATTTAACACGTTTTTCTGTACACTTTTTCCTTTGTGCAATAATTATGTAATATGCAAATAAGTTCTATTTTTAGCCGAAATCTTTGAAAATCTTCTTCTCTGAAAGTACATGGCAGATTGAAATGACATTGAATGTGGAAGGTCCTTGGGTGGTATAGATTCAAAATTTTATCCTTCATGTCTGTTGGAAATCCAAGATGGCTGCCGTTACTATAAATAGCAAAAATCTAAAAATGGCCATTATGGGTTTATTTATGTACTGATTTTGTTGAAATTCGAAACATAGAAAAAAGATGTCGGGGGATAAAACATATATAACAGGTTATCTGTACAATTTTTCATTGTGTGATAATTACATAACATGCAAATAAGTTCTATTTTTAGCCGAAATCTTTGAAAATCTTCTTCTCTGAAAGTACATGGCCAATTGAAAGGATATTGAGTGTTGAAGGTCCTTGTGTGGTATAGATTCAAAATTGTATCCGACATGTCTGTCGGAAATCCAAGATGGCTGCCGTTACTATAAATAGCAAAAATCTAAAAATGGCCATTAATGGGTTTATTTATGTACCGATTTTGTTGAAATTTTAAACATAGAAACTAGATGTTGGGGATAAAACATATGTAATGGGTTTTTCTGTACAATTTTTCATTTTTGCAATAATTATGTAACATGCAAAAAAGGTCGATTTCAGCCTAAATCTTTTGAAAGTACATGGCCAATTAAAAGGAAATTAATGATAAATAGTGCTTGAAATAATAGAAAATAAGGATATTGCTAGTGAGGTTGTTTACATTTTACTGATTGGATATATTTAAAAAGAAAAGGCAAAGAACAAAATAAGCGTGTGCCAGGTGAGCGATACAGGCCCTATTGGGCCTCTTGTTTATCAATTGAAATGTTTAAGTTGAAGGCAATAAAAAATCAAAAATAACAATGGGTAGTGAAGTGTTATCTATATATTATTAGTATTATTATTATTTTTGAGTGATTTAAACAATGACAATTTTTGTTTGCTAATTTTTTATTAAGAAGCAACAATAATTATTAGTAATTTCTAGTAGCAATAGCCTTATATTACACTAGTTAATGTAATTTGTTTTTAACTATCAGATATAGCTTGTTAATTAACTATGTGATAAACTATAGATTTAGGGATAGACCATTCTGTTATTTTAAAATTTCAAATTATAGATACAATGTATTTTTCACTTTATTAATTTCTCATGCTTGTAAAAACCTTCAATTAACAAAATGAGAACTGTCCAATGTAATTATGTTTGTTTTTTTTCAGATATTGCAGACAGTGATGAACATTGTACAAGATTTATGGAAAGATGTATGCCAGAATCATTCCAAAAGGTATGTAATAAAATAGTTAAGTTCAATGACCACAGGTCAGCCACATGTTACATGCATTACAATTCATTACCTGTATGATATTTCAGTTAGATTCATGTGGAAAGATATTTTTAGCTCACCTGAGCTGAAAGCTCAGATGAGCTTTTGCTATCATCTTCGTCCGCCGTGCGTTGTGCGTCGTCCGTCGTGCATAAACTTTTTACATTTTAATCTTCCCCTCCAAAACCACTGGGCCAAATTTAATGAAACTTGGTAACCATCATGCCTGAGTAAAGCCCTTTCAGATTTGCACAAATGAAGGAGTTATGTCCCCTTGGGGCCCCATAAAGGGGGAAATAGTGAAAAACTTTAAAAATCTTCTCCTCTGAATCAAGAGGGATATACCTTAGTTATGTCATTTATAACATCCTTAGGTCATCTATTTTCAGATTTGCACAAATGATAGCCTTTGGGCTCAAATTTGGGAAATTGTAAGGCACTAAGTGGAGAAATTTCTGAAAATTATATATTTGTCACTATATCTTGAAAACTATTAACTTTTTGTACAGGCATGTATATCAGAATATTGTAGGTATTGACATGACGATCATTTTGATATATGGTACAAGGTCATATATTGAAAGGTCAAGGTCACAGCTGCAAAAGAAGACTTAAATTACTAACAGGCTGTCCAGCGTCCCTAAAATTCCTAAAAAATCCTAATTTTTTTCAATTTGGCTAAAATTCCTAAAAAAATGAAAAATCCAAAGGGAATTCCTAAAAAAGCCCTTATTTTTTACTTCAATTCCTACTTTTTTTTTAATTTCTTCCAGTTTTCTAAAGATGTTTCCATTTAATGCATACTTCATGTGTGTTTTAATGTAGTCATTAGTTCTAATTCAGGGTATACTGTGAAAGGCAGTTGACCAGTGGATCTCAGTGCCCAGTTTGTTGTTGGTTGTGACCTGGAGTGACAGCAGATGTACATGTTATTCTCAAGGTATGTTGTTTAGAAGCAATACTTCAGAGCGATTTCCCAGTGAAGATTATCTGAGGGAAATTAGCTCATGCTCCTTCACAGAAAGTGCAGCATGAACACGGGAGTATTTCCTGAGTACTTTAAGAAGAGTTTAAAGATACACATCTTGTGTCTTTCATTACATTACTAAATCTTTGATGTGTATTTAAACAACTTTTGAAGTAAACAGGATATACTTCTGTGGTGTGTGTTTATGTATATGTTGTTCTTAACTGTATTTCATTTAAATTTTCAGTAATATACATGTATGAATAAGTATGCCTTACGGAAAGACCAAGTTCAATGAAGGATGGTTGAAGAAAGAAGATTCGCAAGGACATCTCGTTGGAAAGTGGTGCAAAGCAGATGAGTGTGACACAAAGGGCTTCTGTACTTTATGTAAGAAGTCATTCAGTGTGGACAACTCGGGGTTCAAGCAAGTTCTGGCTCATTCTGGAGGGACAAAGCACCAATCGTTAGTAAAAGCTAGATTTTCATCTACTCAGCTTCATTTCAAAGTATCAACAGCTACTGCTACTGCTTCCAGCAGTGCTGCTGCCTCCTGCAGCTCTCTAGAGGAATCCCCTGGTCCATCCACAACAAAACCGAAGTCAAGTACATCAACAGTAGCCTGTCTTGATAAATGCACCAAGGATCTTGTCACCCAGTCTGAACTGTTATGGGGGATAAAAGTGTCCCATAGCAATTATTCATACAGGTCATGTGATGATTTACCTTCTTTGTTCAAGAAGATGTTCCCTGGTAATGTGGTTGCAGAAAATTTTACCATGAGTAAAAGTAAAGTTTCCTACTTGATATCAGATGGATTAGGGCCGTATTTTAGAAGTGACCTTTGTAGCAAAGTCTCCGACTCTCCAGGGTATGTCATTCAATATGATGAAACAGCCAACTCTCAAATAAGGAAACAGTGTGATATTCTCGTGAGGTACTGGTCAGAAGATAAAGGACAGGTTGTAGTACATTTCTTGAAAGCAGCTATGTTTGGACATGCAACAGGGGAGGATGTTGCCAATAGTATTATAGAAACATTGCAGGAAACAGGATATCAGTTGCCTTTGGATAAACTGTTAAATTTATGCTCTGATGGTCCAAATGTGAACAAGACCATATGGAATAAAGTGAATGAACATGTACAGTCAAAAGGGTTTCCTGGGCTGTTGCCTTTCATTCCTTGCAACATGCATGTTGTTCACAACTCTTTCAGAGAAGGCCTGAAAGTGTATGGACAGGAAGCAGAAGAATTGGCCATTGATATTTTCTACTTCTTCAAGCATTCCCCATGCAAGAGAGAAGACTTCTTGGAGGTGGAAGCATCCCTTGGCTTTGACGAAGAACTGTTTATTCGGCATGTTCAATCCAGATGGTTGTCACTGCTTCCTGCCTTGGAACGTATTGTAAAGAGCTGGGAGCCTCTTGTGGAATACTTTCTTACCACACTGCCAAAGACAGCTGCAGCATCTAGAACCTTAAAGCTGTTAGAAAGTAACACAAGGTACAACAGGATATGTCGTATGCTCAAGTCTCCTACCACTCTGATTCAGATCAACTTCTTGCTGAGTCTGTATCCTCTGTATGATAGGTTTCTGAGGTTATTCCAGAGAGAGGATCCATTGGTTCACATCCTTCACTCAGAAATGATGGATCTTCTGAGATCTTTCATGCTCAGATTCTTGAAGGGAACAGGAGTTGATACACTGAAGACCGGTAAGCAAGTTGAAGGAATTTAATGTTGAGTCATCTGAAAGTCAGAGGAGTGACTTAGAAGTTGGACAGTCAACACAGAAAGTTCTAGAGAAGAAACCTGACCTGGCAAAAAAAGAGGTGATGAATCATGAGAAAGTTCTATCAAACAGTCACTAAGTATCTACAGAAGAGGCTTCCTGTGGACAATGAGATGCTGAAAGATCTTAAATGTCTGCACCCATTGGAACAGAAATCCGAAAGAGGGACAAGCAAAATCAGAAGAATTGCAGAAAGTGTGCCCCAGGTGGTTGAAGAGGGTAGTATTTCCCAAGTAACAGATGAATGGAAAATGTACCAACTTCAAGACATACCAGACAGCTTGAAAAATGATGACACACATAAGGACATTAGAGTGGACGATTATTGGAACAGAGTACTCCAGTCCAAGAGCCCTGACAGTTCACCAAAATACAAAGTATTAGGGCCCTTGGTGAAGGCTGTTTTATGCTTTGCTCATGGAAATGCGGAAGTGGAAAGAAGTCTGTCAGAAAATAAGAAGATGCTCAGCAAAGAAAGAACACTGCTTTCTGACTCCTCTATTAATGGCCTTAGAATGGTGAAGGATGCTGTAAAAGTTAGCTCTGGAGGTGTTGCAGATATGAACATTACGAAGGGATTGCTTGAAGCTGGAAGAAAGGCTCACAACTTGTACAAAAGAAGAATTGAGGAAGAGGAGATTGAGAGGCAACAGGCAAAGAAGGCTCGACTTGAGTCAGAAGCGGAACAAAAGAGGTTAGAAGAATCTAGGAAGGAATTAGAAGGAAGGAAACAGTCCTTGAAGGAAAAAGAAAAAGCCATGATTGAGCTTGACAAGCAGCTAGGACAAGACTTAAGATCTGCAGAAAAACTGTTTGGTGAAGCCAATGAAAGACTGAAAAAGGCAATCAAGAAAAAAGACTTTGATGAAGCTGGAATTGCACAAGGTCTTATTGATGTGGCTAGTAAGAAAATGAAGGAGACAAGAGAGCAAATGGAGAAAAACAGAAAGAGCAAAGAGGAGCTTGCTGCAAAGCAGAAGAGATTTGTGGAAGATTTGTCTAAAAGGATTAGTGCTCCAGCTAGATCTGATAAGAAAAAATGAACATGAACCATATATAGATACACATTACAATGCAACATCACACTGAGGTTAAAGAATGAACACTGTGTATATGATTTTCTTTCCAGCTTGGAAGACATATGTACATGTGTAAACTATTCCTCGTGATTAAAGATTTCAAAGTGGTATCTTTGATTGAAGCTAACTAGTCATTACAAGCGATCAGTGGGGAAATATCTGTATACTTCTACTTGACTTGTAGGAGAATTTAGTGAATGTTATATGTTTCTTGAGAAATGTTTTATTTTGAATATGACAACACTTTGTTAATGACTAAATACCAACAGATAGTGAATTTTGAGACTATATAGTGATTGTACAAATGTTTCTTGTGGTTGCTAGCTATACACTTGTGTATGTTGATTTGTATCTGCTAAGACAATATTTTGTGCAATGTAAAATTGTAAAATTAATAATGTTTGAAATAAATAAAGAAAAAAATGTATCAAGGTGACTGGTGTGGAAATGTGATGGCTAGAAGGGGAGATGAGGAGGCCATAATTTCTGTCCCAAACATTCATTGACTCTGACAAGTGTATAGTTAGTCCCCAGATCCACACAATTTTATAAATGTGTTCCCTTCTGTTAAGTATAATTATACCATCCTGTATATTTCAGGTCACAGCTAACAGCACCTGGGACACTGAAGCCCTGGAAGACATCTTTCATACAGGTAAAAGTATCCACAGTATGTTAGTTTCTGCTTTGCCAAATGAGGAAGGTAAGTCCAATTAATACCTTAATATTCCCTATTTATTCCCTATTTTTGTTATAAAATTCCTAATTTTAGCCCTAAATTTGCCCTTATTTTTTCATATTTTAGCCCTAAAATTAGCCCTAATTTTTTGTGAAGAAGTGCTGGACAGCCTGTAACTGAAGCACAAAACAATTATCCCACTCCTGTGCTATGAAAGCAATATGAGATTCAAATGAAAAATGTATGTATGAAATTGAGTGTCATGCTTTATTAGCATAAAATATGGTAGAAATTCATAGATTTTATATATTTAATGCTCTTAAACATAAGCATGTATTTGTTATGTTCAATACTGAAAGTACATAAATTTTGAATGATGTGTTATAAACTTTGATAATATATCAATTGTTTTTAGTTTAGGTATATAGATGTTAGGAAAAAAAAACATTGAGACATGTTATTTTGGATATTTCTTCTCTGCATTCAGTGTTAAATCAGCTTTTTTTTCCCAAAATTATCCTGACTTCATTTCTTTCATATGAAAGGGATTAATTCACGTTTTTTCTAAATTTTTAATTTTTTCTCCATTTTTCACATTAAAAATCAAAGGTTAAATACAGTTGAAAAATACTGAATGATTTTCTTCATAATTACAGTAAATTTTTAATGACCTCAATATTTAATTTTTGGGGGAGATAACCAATTAAGTAAAAAAAAAAATTGAAATTAACATAAAAATTTAAACAGTTCTGCCTCAAATAGTGAAAATTGTATTAATTTTAGTCCAGAAATAAATTTTGGGTTAATTTTTTAGCAAAGAGAGAAAACACAAGGAATGCAGAGAGAAAATGTGAACAATAACAATAATGTCTGATTCTTTTGTCCAACATCAGAAAATTATACTACTGCCAAATTTATAGTGGATTTTTAATCATATGTTTGCAATAAATAGACAAATATAAAATGTTTTATGAACTTTGTTGTTTTGTACAATACAGCGAAAAATCTGCAGTAATTAACTCCATGTCAAAGTTACATGTAAATATAAATATATCTCAAGGCACAACAACTCGATGTAAGTGAAGTAATTTTTATTATGGCGTTAAACATGGTTTTTAACAATTGACTATCATTGTGACGCCACAAATGCCTTGAAGAGGTATAAATCTCTATAGCTGATCACTTGTCCCCTGATGAAAGAAAACAATAATTGTTGGGATATGAATCCATTTTTAACTTGTGCTTTATTGATAACTTTGGTACAATACAGTGTATATTTGCTTAATAATGAAAACGGAAATGACCCCTCTTTTGTTGACAAAATTCAACACTACTTTTCCGGACTTGTACACCGACAAGTACCGGTACTATTATCCCAGATAAAATGGATATACGGTGTTTTATTTTAATAAAGATAGATTCTCTCAATTTTATACCCAGAGATTGCCAAAAACAAAATGAAAGTAATTCATGGTTCATAGTAATTTATGACAAAGTATGAGTAACGGAGAATAAGGCCGAATAAAGTATCGAAACACTTCAAAATGCAAGTATTTGAGCTTTATTCATCAATATATATATATATAAATAGAAAATTTAATCATAAACCCTACACATAATAATAAGTAAAACTATATATAAGTATAATACTATAGTAGTAACTAATAACTATATACCAATTACTAGAAAATAATGTGTACAGGCACCGATAAGTTAATTAAGCAAACAGGATCGCTATCTGTCATCAAAGATTGATAGCCATCCCATTTACTGACCCTATCAAGTGCTTGTGATGGGTAAACCTGAGTTACTTTGATTATTCTCTTTAAGTTATTGTAATTTTATTGTCTTCAGTAATACAGAGATAAAATTATACAGAGTATCACGGGGATTGAAAAAAAAATTAAGTGTGTAGAGATTTTATTAAATTAATTAAATTTACTATATTTAGTCACTTTTGTGTAGAAACCTTTAAACTGTAAATTAAACACCTAAAAATTACGTAAGCCTAGTGTATGATCAGCACTGTTCAAGCTATGATACTTTTCAGAGGCATTGTTTGTATCCCATCAGAGGCATGGTTCATATCCCATCAGAGAAATGGTTTGTATCCCACCAGAGGCATGGTTCGTATCCCACCGGAGGCATGGTTCGTATCCCATCAGAGGCATAGTTTGTATCCCATCAGAGGCATGGTTCATACCCCATCATAGGCATGGTTCATATCCCATCAGAGGCATGGTTCATATCCCATCAGAGGCATGGTTCATATCCCATTAGAAGCATGGTTCATATCCCACCGCTGCCACCACTTCAGTATGAAAAAGCACAACAAGGTAACAACACTCTTCTTCTTACGGCTATATATTGCAACCCAAAGGATTAAACGTAGGGGATGAAGAGAAGGACTGTCAAAAGTTTCAATAAAGGGACAGAATTTATGCAACTTAAACATTAGTGCTGTAATCTGTCTTTATCACGTTTAAGCTGACAGTGTTATACAACCTATTCAAGTTGCTTTCACGTATATGTAAGCAGCAATTTCTAAGGTGTCGTCGACTTTACAGACAAAAGACTGACAAGCTTTACCACACAAAAACTTTCCCCGAACGGGATTAAAATCTAGGCGGTAAAAAGCTGTGATTTGTCAGTGAAAGCTGTTAGTCACGTGGCCACCCGGGTTTACGTATTTCACAGACATGAGTGTCATGTGAAAATTTTGAATTTTTTTTTTATAAATGGGACAATTAATTTTAAAAAATGTCAATAGCCCAGTTGTTTATTTTGTTGATGTATTCTTGGTTTTTATATAACTATTTCTAATAAATATACACGAGAGGTTTAAATATATAATTTACTGGACTTATACATGTACAAGAGACAACGAATAGTAAATCGAGTACCCATCACTTGTACACATTGTATATATTATGTATATACAGAATTCAGATGTTCGTAATACACCGTGAACCAACGTACGAAGTGCGTTAAAATTAACTGATGCACATTAGTCAGTTTGTTAGTTGAATAGGTTGCTTTGAAATTTTAACTTCAATTCGCTGAGAGATCAAAGCTGTTTTAAGTGGATGTAAAAGTGTATCTAAATTGCTTCCTTGTATAGGATTTCCTGTGAAGTTTTTGTAAAAAAAAAAAGTTTCTGAGCCACTTTTAATTGATGACTCCGCCTTAAAACTAAGATTTTTTTTGTTGCTTGATGGGATTCAGTTATACGTTACAGAAGTAATATTTAACTGTTCTGGAAGATTTTCGCGTGAGTCGTTTAACTCATTATGATCTGCTTTGTAAATAGTGTGCGAAATATTTACGATCTTAGAAGTTGCAGATACTCTTGTCCGGTTATTTCGCAAGTAATTATCATAGACTATTCGGAATATAATACTAGTTCCGATCCAACCATAAGATGTCTACATTTTTCTTGGCCAAGGTCGTTTCTTCAGCCTTCGGATTTAGCGTTTAAGCCCAAAGTCCTCCGACGGTCAACGCGACATCGGTTTTTTTGTTTTAATATGCGTTATAATTTATAACAACTGAAATATATTTAAAAAGGTAAAAACCTTTGACTTTCATTGTTGTTAAAGGTGTTATCATCATCACTTACTAGAACACTTGTACGTTGATAAACGATGGTGTAGCGCCATTTTTTGGAAGATAAAAAAACAAAAAACAAAAACTTATAAGCATATAAGTATATATACCACCTAACACTATATATCTATACATGTATATAGCTATAAAGCTCACACACACACACACACACACACACACACACATATATATATATATATATCACTAAAAATAATAAAAGACAGTTCACTAAACTTTATATAAAAATCTTCATTTTCTCAACATGGTTCATGACAATCATCAGTCTTCATTCTCCTGATGATTGTTATGAAACATATTGGAAAAATGAAGATTTTTATATAAAATTTAGTGAGCTGTCCTTTATGATTTATATGTATATTACACCTTGTGCAAGAACTTTTGTATATATATATATATATATATATATATATATATATATATATATATATATATATATATATATATATATATATATATATATCACAAGTTATTGACAAAGAGACGAAATCACGAAGTGATATGAAAAAAATTTCATCATTTTAGGCAGTGAATACAGTTTTTTTTTTTTTTGAAATATAATTTCTCTTTACAGCATTTAACATTGTAATCTCAAAGACAGCACCAGCCTAACGGGTAAATTAAATGAGATTATAATGACCTATATTATTTTATAATATTATATAAATCCTTGTTTACATATATAAAAATCAACAAAGCAACAAAAATACTTATATTAGTATTTGTATTTTTAAAATATTAAATCTACAACAAAACAAATATATAAATATTAAAAAAAAAAAAAAAAAAAATCTAACAGAAAAATGTCATAACTGGTCATCTGATTTTGAATGTTGACCACCGAGTTTACCTGACCTCACCTTAACAACTAATTAAGAATAATTACAATTTTTAAAAAAAATCGATCAAAATGCTATTTAAAATATACAACGCAAAAAAAATTCTTTATGGCACTTTGTTTAAATGGGAAAAATGTAAAAACATTACATTATTATATGTTAATATTGTGTACACACAAACACAGAGAGAGAGAGAGAGAGAGAGAGAGAGAGAGAGAGAGAATTCTCGACAAAAATACTGACAAGAAACCCAATTGGACCTGTACTGCTTTAATGGCAGATGGAATTCATTGCTAGATATGGAACATGTTTTGACATAAGTTCTGGAAATGATTTAAATTCTGTAACAGTGCGGACATACCCAAAATGGCTTTGAACTAAGGTTATAAACTTATAAAATTGCAATTTTTCTGGTTTAATTTTTCATGTTAAATAATATTATATTAATTGCCAAAGATCTTCTTTGTATATATCAAATTTAAACAAAATTGATCAAAAAATATTTTTACGCTTCATAGTATTGGCGGCCATCTTGGACTTAGGATAAACTTGAAAATTATAAATTTGAATCTACTCCACCTAAGGACCTTCTACGACAAACTTGGTTTCATTTGGCCTAACAGTTTCAGTGGAGACGATTTTCAAAGAACAGCTATTTATAGGAACTCATTTGCATATTTCGCTAATTACAATTACAAACGTTAGGCAATACTCCGTTGCATATGTTTAATGGCTATCTCTCCATTCTTTATATGTAAAATTTGAACTATATCGGCCTGAAATGGCCATATTGCAGTTTTTGCTATTTATAGCAAATTAGCCATCTTGGATACTGCAAGGAGTTGATTTGTATAAAATTTAAACCACTCCATCTAAGAACCATCCATGCCAAACTTGATTTCATTTGGTCCAGTAGTTTCAAAGGAGAAGATTCAAGTTTATAGATAAAGACGGACGCTTCACCATGCCATGCGCTCAGCTGGCTACGTGCATATATTGTTCTATATGTCTCTGCCTTCATGCACCATGAAGCGGCTTACAACTTCTATATAAGTATCTGCGCCATCATTAAACATTAGAAATGAACATCACAAAAACACAATAAACGTTAAGAATACCCAAATGTCTGGAGTTTGGTTAGGATATCAATTACGCTTTACTTTTTTACTTATAATAGTAAAAATAAAATAATAAAAATAATAAGAAGAATTATTGTTATTATAAAAACAGAAAGTACAAAGACGTGGCCGCCATCCGAACTGCAACACAATTAAACCGGAAGTTACAAAGGCGAAAAAGACTTATTATCTTTCACATTTTTTCAATACTTCTATTTTATGTCGTAAAGCGATGATTGAATCAATATCATACTGTAACATGTTCTTTAGAATTCCCAGAATTTGACGCTGAATTTTATATTGAATGAATTAAATGGATGCCGACTGTTTATAGCCATTTCTGATTGTCTAACTACATTTATTTACGATAATAATTTCTGTTTCCAGTACAATAAAAAAAAAAAAAACTTAACAAATATATAAAAACTACAAAGCCATATAAATATATACAAAATAGCTGCTAATACAATAATTACAGTAAAATTATTTTTAAAAAATGAGGTTCGCAGGTGAACCACGTGATCAATAACAATTTACGTTGTTTTGTACGTTTTAATAATATTGACGTCGCCAATTCCTGGAATAACATAACGTTACGTCAAAAAATCCCGAAAAAAAAACATGAAGTTACGTTACAAATTCACGGAGTAACATAGCCTTACGTCACGAATTTACGGAATACCATGACGTTACGTCACAAATTTAGAGTATAACATGACGTTTCTTTAAAAATTCTGGGAATTACATAACGTTTACCGTCACAAAAATCCGAAATTAAATATCGTTACGCTGCAAATTCTAGGAACAACATAGAGTTTACGTCACAAATTTCAGCAAAGATGTTGTTTTGATGACAGAACGTCGATTGACACGATTCTGCATCCTATGAAAATTTCTGTTACGTTACAAAAGCACATGAGATGTAACGTGATACGCTTGCGAACCCCGTTTTCTCATAATATAGAACAAACGATAGAAAAATGACTAGTTAAAAAAAGATTTGGCACAAATAACAAGAACAATTGTCTAAAATCATTACTTCATATTGTTCATCAACAAAATTCAATATAAGTACTATCGTTATATTCTAATGATCTTTTTAAAAACTTCCAAAAAAATTAAAAATAAAATAGTTCAACAAAAGTGTCAAGGGCTTATTCTAAATATTCATGAATCGCGTAAAAGTTAACATAATTATGACCCCTATTGTTGTTGCTTTTTTATACAAAAAGGAAAAGAAAAAAAAGCAAGCATTCACAACAGTGATATTTTCCTATGGAACAACGTCCTCCCATACCTCCTTCCAACAATAGTGTTGCTTATTAGAAGGTGTTAATTTGCATAGAAAAGAATCAATACTGCGCATGCGTAGTCCAAGAATTGTTTCTAAACTTTGACACTTCTATAGTCTATATTGGGTCCTAAGCTGTACTTATCCATTTTGTAGTTTTGGCGTTTCCAAGGACCATTTAATTAAAAAATTATACGAAATTTTATATATTCAAATTAAAGCGTAAGTAAATGTGTTTTAAATTAACAACTACTGTAGTAACGAACTGGAAAAAAAATTGTTCATTGACGGTTTTGACTGGCCCTCTATGAAGTCACGTCTCCATGACGACAGTAATTTTTTGCCGATCTGTAGGTTATGAAACTGATAATTTGTTCAGTTAAATTTGTCGCTTATTAAGAAAAAACAATGTTTACCAGCGAACTCAATTATTGTCAATTTAGGCCTTTTTAAAAACTTATTTTCATTTGGGCTTTTAAATAGACAAGGCAAAGCATTCAGAAATCACGTGATTATCAAACGTCTGACTTGTTGGTTATACATGTATGTTTCTAAGAAATTAGAGTTTGTTGAACATTTCGTTACTAATCACTAGCCCCTCGGCATGTACAACAGTAAATAAACGATGTTAGAAGAGCCATTCCGGAAGATCCCGCTGCAAGCCAAAAAGACCAACCAAATCGATTGAATGATCTACTCTCTGTCCAGTCAATCCTTGTTCCGGAATCGGCGGCCTTGACTCCGAATACAACAACGGCAATTCCTATAGACAAGACTGCAAGAAAAATGAAATGAAATATTTTATTCACGAGAAATCACCAAGACACGAGATTCACATACTAAAGACATTTAAACCGTTTCTAATACTTTTTTGACACAATACATGTATTTCGAGATTCAATAGATTCTGTTTATGCTAAATAGGCTATTATTTATTTATTTAATTAATTATTATTTTTATAACTTTTTTAATTACATTAAGGTGGCCAGTTCTTTGTTATTGGAGGAAACTGGAGTGTCTTGAGAAAACCACCGACATCCGTCAAGCAATCTAACAAACTTTCTAACACCAGAATCTGCCCTAACGAGATTTGAACCTAAGTAGAGAGAGAGTTAATGTCATACATAAGCGCGCTCTTTGGTCCCCTCGGACACCAAGGCCATGACACTTTTGTTTGCTAGTAAGGCTTCGGTGTCCGAGTGGACCAAAGCACGGCTTATAGACCACAATGACTCTTACCAGCAAGGTTCGAATCTCGTTGGGGGGATCCTAGTGTGGTAGTTTGTCAATTTGCTTTCCGAAGTTCGGTGGTTTTCTCCGGGTACTCCGGTTTTCTCTACCATCCCAGAACTAACTGTATCGATATCAGTGAACGAATCTTGATTGGGGCGTTAAACACCATTACCCCATTCCACTGAGAGGTAAATCTGAAATTTCGCTTAAATGAAACTTCGGTACCCACGAATCATCCAAAAAAATAATAATCAATATAAAGTTGTCTATTTTTAAATGCCAATTTAACCGTTGGCAGGCGTCTTTGTCAAAACCACGAGACGTAATACTTACACGCTGTTATGAGGAGTCCTGCCACGACACTGCCATAGTTACACTTTCTACACTGACAGCAGAGCGCTAGAGTAGCGATAATGAGGGCTACCAGTCCAACACATAAACCAACGGTCATCAAACCTTGTGTAGCACGGAACCAATCTGAAAATAAAACAAACCAACGGTCATCAAACCTTGTGTAGCGCGGAACCAATCTTAAAATAAAACAAATCACAAATTAAAACCATTCTGTAAATCTCCTATGAGTTAAATCCTAGTTATACAATTATTCTTTAAATAAGATTTTCCTTATTTCAATTAATCCAATTTTAACTACATTTTTAATAAAAGTACTACAAATTGAAATTTAAAACTAAGATGCTATAAGCTTAGAGTGTGTTTCAAAATGACGAAGTAAACACCAAATTATCTTCAACAATAACCTTGTGTATTTTCTTTCGATCTCTAATTTAATTGAAGTCAGTTTTCTAGTCTCTTAATATCAAACCTTCAGCGATTATCGTAAAGTAAGCAATTTTAATCCCATGTAATACTGAGTACGCCTGCGCAACCATGATCGATACCGTATAGCGCTTTTAACACATTTTCTCAAAATAATCTCGAAATGAATCAAATCAATGAAATCGTATTCACATTTAACGAGGCCACCGTTAACATACCAGCATTCTTATAATTCAAGGTCATTTTGCCAAATCAAAGAAGTTCAAGGTCATTTTGCCAAAATCAAAGAAGTTCAAGGTCATTTACCAACAACAAAGAAGATTAAGGTCATTTTGCCAACAACAAAGAAAATCAAGGTCGTTTTGTCAAAGCAAAGACAGTCAAGGTCATTTTGCCAAAGAAAAAAGAAAATCAAGATAATTTTGCCAAAGCAAAAAAAGTCAAGGTCATTTTGCCAAATCAAAGAAGTTCAAGGTCATTTTGCCAAAATCAAAGAAGTTCAAGGTCATTTACCAACAACAAAGAAGATTAAGGTCATTTTGCCAACAACAAAGAAAATCAAGGTCGTTTTGTCAAAGCAAAGACAGTCAAGGTCATTTTGCCAAAGAAAAAAGAAAATCAAGATAATTTTGCCAAAGCAAAAAAAGTCAAGGTCATTTTGCCAAAGCAAAGAAAGTCAAGGTCATTTTGCCAAAAAATGCGATCAAGATCACTTTGTCAATAACAAAGAAGATAAAGATATTTTTACTTGAAACAAAGATCAAGTCTAAATTGCAAACGACAATAAAAGATTAAGATCATTTGGCTAAAAACTAAAAAATGTCAAGGTCATATTGCCTACAACAATGAGGATCAAGGTCATATTGATACAAATAAAGATACAATGTCTAGTCTAAGATAGTGTCGCCCTTCCAACTACTCCAGGTCTGACAACTTTTAAACGTTACCGCTGATATAATACGGTCTTGGCTAAAAGCAAAAAACCTCACACTACTCTTCAGTACAACGGGCCCTAAAATTATTGTATACGGGCGACAGACTTCGAAATGTGTTGCCTAAACATTTGTAATAAATAATTTATTGATTTGGTGTAACACTTCTAGAATACAATCAGACCGGGAATATGTATAAATGCACAGTCTGACGGTTCTTACGAAGTTATAATCGATTATTCTAGCGTCGTTTATAATCCTCTCGTCTCCTGGGAAGACCAACTTTCGCCAGAATTATACATATACTTATACAATATACTATACATATTTATGGAAGCCGATTTGTGCCATTAAGAAACAAGATCATAACTAAAGGAGGTGTCTTTTGCGAAGGGGTCGGGATGGTCGTTCTGACTAATAGAAACAGAGACAAAAAGACATGACACGAATAAGTCATCGTAGAAGCTAATAACGTGCAATTTATGACCATTTAGTAAAGGAAACCTTTTATTTCAGATTGATTTGATTAATTGTTTATTGAATAAAACGGATACTCATGTTCAAATGAAACGGAACTTGTTTTAAATGATCATGCACGTATTAAACAATGATCCAAAATGACTATGCATATTAAAACCACAATATCAAAATGTTAATTATGAGGAAATTAATAACATAATAATCTCAATATAAATACTTTCACTTTGTCATCATTCATTTTTTTCTTTCTTTATTTATTTTTTTTAAAGTTTTTATAGCCTTCCTAAATAACCCTTTATAATGTCATATCACTCGGTGACCGATTGGTCTAAAGTGTGCTCATCGCCTAGGTTCGAATCCCATTCCGGAAGATCCATGCGTGAGAAACTTTTGTCAATTCGCTTTGTCGAAGGTTGGTGGATTTCCCTGGGCACTCCGGTTACCTTCACTGCGGTAGCTTAGTTGGTAGAATGCTCACTCCGTAAGTGAGGTCGTGGGTTCGAACTGTCCTTTCGCCAATGAAAGTCACGGTTCTTTCGGATGGGAACTTAAAATAAACGAGGTCCTGTGTCACGGTAGGCGCGGCACGATAAAGAACCCTGCTGTATTATACCATTGTAACCATGCACATTTTGGTTTCATTTGAACAATTTTAATTTTATCCTATTTTTATCAAATTTGTTATTTTATATATTTTGTATTATAATATTCCTAAACATTCTACCTGATTTTATTTCATTTTATCTATTTTACGTAATCTTAAGTCGGAATTACTTATTTTTTGAAAGCTAAAGTTAATCCTCGCGTCCTTTCAATTATTTGATTAACAGATTTTAGCGGTGTTTTAGTTGTCAGTTACTTTCTATTCATCAAGATTTATTGTTTAAACATGTCATAGAAAATATATTTATGTTCTTAAATCTTATGTGGATTAGCGCATGCGTGAGTTAAGAGCGGTTGGTTTAATTTCGCTCTAGATTTTAATGTGCATTTAAGTGAATTTGAGCAGTTTTTTGGAATTTAATCTTTTGGCCAACACGTTTAAATTCTTCCCGGGCATGCAATATCAAGAATTTACAGTGTGGATAATATGGGGAGAAAGAGAAAAAAGGACATAAGTGGTGACGCTGGTAAACAAAGTAAAATCAAAGTACATAGTGTGAATACTTCTCAGAAGGACAGTATTGTTTCTAATGTTAGTTCGCATGTGAAAAGTAACGTAAATAACAACAGTGCTACAATACCGCTGACACCAGTTACAGGATATATTCCTCAAAATATTGGACATTCAACACCACTAAATAACAACATGAGTCTGCATTATCCAGCGATGAACTATAGTGCATCCCCAATTGCAGGGTACCCATTAAACACACCTGTTATGCAGGCCCAACCACAGAGTGTTACACAGATTGAAACAATGAATTATTCGGACAAGATAGAACAATTAAGTTGTAAACTGGATAAAGTATTTAATAAACTAAATAAACTTGATGAGATTGAAAGTAAATTATCAAAATTTGAAAAATCTATAGGGACAGTAGTTCAGGACGTTAATATGTTAAAATCTAAAGTATCTGAAATAGAAACCGGTGTTACGTACATCAATGAACAATTTGAAGAGAAAGTACGTGCTATTGAGGAAGTGCAAGGGGATGTTGGTAATATTTTATCCGAAAACTCAATGATCAGGGATGAAATGGATGCAATAAAGTCAGACATAAGAGGTCTTGCAGAAAAACAAGTTGATTTACAATCTAGGAGTATGCGGGATAATTTAATTTTTACAGGGATAGATGAACAGGAAAGTGAAGAAACAGAAAGTGTGTTAAGACAGTTCTTAGAGAAAACGCTAGAACTTGATAAGAAAATAGACTTCCATAGAGTGCACAGAATGGGTAAAAAACCTAATGGAAAACCTAGAGCTATTGTGGCCAAATTTATTAATTTCAAGGATCGTGAGATAGTACGTAAAAGGGGACCAGAAGTTTTAAAACGTTTAGAAAATCGCAAATTTGGAATTAATGAGCAATTCCCGAAGGAAATAAATGAGAAAAGAAAAAAACTATATCCCTATCTAAAATCAGCAAAAAGAAATGGTAAAAGAGCATCACTGGTGTATGATAAGCTTTATGTGGATGGTAGACTTTTTACACCAAATATGAATGACGATATGGAGATCAGACGTTCCCACCAATTGGATCGACGAGGATCTCAACTCTCAGCGTCTGCTAAGGAATTTACCCCAAGGAAGACCACAGGCAAGTCAAAGGGAGATAAACCCCATAGTTCGCGTTAGGACAACCACGGAGGAATACCAGTAAGTGAACATTCGTATAATGTTACTATAAATAGTACTGTGAAATCATTAATTTTCGTGGTGTTCCAATTTTCGTTGTTTTCGTGGACATCATGACCCACGAATTTACATGTCAACGAATATATTTGTAAATATCTGAAATTCAGATATTTGCAAATATATTCGTTGACATGTAAATTCCACAAACGCCGGTAAGGTCAATCGGCGGTAGACAAAAGGTACACCCCCCCCCGAACATTTTTCTGTTTTTGTTTGTATGTTTGTAATATACACACATCAGATAGGCAAAGAAATAAACATTTAAATTTTTATTTCAAAATATGGTGTTAACATACTGCTTTTTATCTTTTCATAACTGTCCAGTCGTTGGCAATGCAACAAAACGTCAAAAACAGTAAACTTTATTCTGTTTTGTACATCGGGATATCTGTCGTTTTAATTATAAACTATAAGTCGATGTGTGACAATGTCGTATATATAGATAAATGTTCATAAATACCGCTTATTAATATCTTATAAAAATCCCATCGCATATAACAGATACAAAAAACACGTGTAATGCCGTTATCATGCTGTTGTAGGTAACCTGAAAAACGGTCGTTATCAATCTAGCCAGTTCTTGTATATAGAATTCAGGGGAGGTTAATAACTATCTATAAACTGGATCGATCCGGCACCTGTATGTGTTTGTATACTCTACTAATAGCAGAAACGATGTGAACAGGTGAAGCCACCAGTAATCAATTAACTTGTTAGGTATTAGATAATTACCTGTGAATAGGGAAGTTCAGTGAATCGTGACACTGTCCTGAGTACTTTTAATTGTTAACAAGCCGTCATTAAAGAATTTTTAATCAGATTTTGTCTTTCTTTTATGGGGAAAAAGCCGATTCGGATATTTTTTAATCGGCTTTTTTACAGGTGCTTAACCCACGAATTCATCATCCCACGAAATGGTATTTTTTCTGACATCAACGAAAATTGGAGCCCACGAATTTAAATGTATTCACAGTATAACTGACTCTCTCAAATCTAAATGTGTCATAGACAATCATAGTAATTTAACCGATGTTGTGGATTCGTGTGATGTTAACTCAAGTGTGAATAACAATTGTAGTGTACTTTCACTTAATGTATGTGGAATATCACGGAGATTACAATACCCGGAATTTCGTAAACTTATATCTGGTTTTGACATTTTATGTTTCACAGAAACAAAAACTGATGATTGTGACAATATTGCTATAGATGATTATGTGCTTAAGTTTAAGAATAGGAATAAACTTTCAAATGTTAAATCAGGCGGAATTATTCTTGGATATAAAGACTATCTTTCGGACTTTATCGTTCCTGTATATACAGAATGTAACTACGTATTTTGGTTTATATTAAAAGGTAAGATTTTTAATATTGATTATGATATGTTATTTGGTATTGTTTACATTCCACCTGAAGGCTCAATATATAGTACATCTGATGCTTATAGTGAAATAGAATCTGAATATGTTGATTTTTGTAGTAAATTTAATCATATCTGTCTAACTGGCGATTTTAATAGCCGTGTATCGAACAGTCAAGAATATACAGTTTATGAGGGTGAGCAAAATGATTTTGATACTGTATCTGTAGCAAGTGTTTTAGACGATCTTAATTTACCAAGAAGTAGAATCAGTAGAGACACTAAGAAAAACAATTTTGGTAATCAATTGATTGAATTTTGTAAATGTAATGAGTTAATAATTATGAACGGACGTATTGGCAGTGACAAAGATGTTGGTAATTTTACAACAGTTAGATCATCTGTAGTCGATTATTGTATTTGTTCTGTAGATTTTTTACCTGTTGTATATAATTTAGATATTTTAGAATTTAGTCGTTTGTTTTCTGATGTACATTGTGCTCTAAAGTTCGAATTTGTATTTAAAACTAGTAAACCTAATAAACCTAAACATACAGTTGATGAAAACTTGGAATTAGTTAGATCTTGGAGTAATGAAAAATCCTTAGATTATTGTAAAAATTTAAACACTGAAAAGATTCAATATGTATTAAATGAACTAAATACAGTTGATATTTCTACAATAGATGCAGATTATATAAATAATATGTGTAATTATGTAGCTGATGTGTTGTTGGAATCAGCTAAAACCACATTTGGTACTTATTCACCAAAAATTTCTAACTATGTTAGTAATAAAAATGAATGGTTTAATAATGAGTGTTTTTGTGCTCGTAAAAAATTCCGTAAATCTAAAAGGTTGTATAAAAAGTATGGATCACATCTATTCAAAAATGAAATGAGGTGTGCTGAAAGAATATATAAATCTACTTTAGATAGAAATATAAGAAATCATAGGTTAATGTTACAGAAAAAACTTAAAAAACTTAGATCATCTGATCCTAAAGAGTACTGGAAACTACTGAATAAGCAGGGAAATAAAAAATGTAATATACCTTTAAGTGAATTTTATAACCATTTTAAAAATATGCATATAAATGTAGAATGTAGTGATGATAATGTCCCTGTAGATAATGTTCCGCAAGATTGTGATATTTTGAATTCAGAAATTACTGATGAAGAAATAATTAAATGTGTACAGAATTTAAAAAATAACAAAGCTGCTGGTTTAGATAAAGTATTGAATGAATATATTGTATACTCAATTGATAAACTTTTACCTGTATATAAAACTTTGTTTAATATTGTGTTTGACACGGGTATAATTCCTGAACCATGGTGTATTGGTAATATTGTACCAGTATATAAAAATAAAGGTAGTGTTGATAATATTGAAAACTATAGGCCAATTACATTACTTAGTTGTATAAGTAAACTTTTTACATCAATTTTAACTCATAGATTAAACAAATTTGCCGAAGATTATGATATTTTATGTGAAAATCAGTCAGGTTTTAGACAGAGTTATTCTACATTAGACAACATTTTTGTGTTACATTGTTTATTTGAACTTTTCCGTTGTAATAGAAAAAAACTTTTCTGTGCTTTTATTGATTTCAAATCAGCATTTGACAAAGTGTGGCGTAATGGGCTGTGGATGAAACTGTTAAACAATAATATATCTGGTAAATGCTATAGGTTTATTGTTAACATGTATCATAATACAAAATCTAGAATTTCCGTGAATGGTACATACTCTGATTATTTTGTATGTAGTACAGGGGTACGGCAAGGTGAAAGCTTGTCTCCCTTTCTATTTGCAATTTATTTAAATGATCTTGAAGCTTTTTTGACTAATAAAAATGTTATTGGCACCCCAACTTTATCCTCAGAATTAGTAAAAGAATTAGGTGTTTATTTAAATTTGTTTGTTATTGTATGCAGATGACACTGTACTTATATCTGAAACAAAAGAGGATTTTCAAAACCAACTAGTTTATTTTTCTGAATACTGCAAACAATGGAAATTAACTGTTAATGCATTAAAATCGGAAGTTGTTATTTTTTCAAGAGGTAAAATTTCAAAAAATGTACATTTTTATATAGATGACAAAGAGTTAAAAATTGTTAAAGAGTTTAAATATTTAGGTATTATTTTTAGTAGATCTGGTTCCTTCTTAGCTACAAAGAAATATTCATGTGATAAAGCCACTAAAGCTATGTATGCAGTGATTAAAAAGTCTAGACTTTATAATTTATCTATTGAATGTCAACTTGATTTATTTGATAAAATGGTAGTTCCAGTTTTGTTATATGGATGTGAAATTTGGGGTTTTAGTAATTGTAATATGATAGAAAAAATACAATTAAAATTTTGTAAACTTCTTTTACATGTTAAAAGGTCAACACCAAACTTTTTTGTTTATGGTGAATTATATAGATTTCCTCTAATTATAGCTATAAAAACAAGAATCATAAGTTATTGGGCGGATCTTATTGTTGGTAAAGAAAGTAAATATTCTTCTACACTTTATAATCTTTTATATATGAAACATATTAATGGTATTAACTTTAATTGGATTACTAGAGTAAGAACTATTTTAGAAGAATGTGGCATGAGTTATATTTGGTCTTCACAAACATTTTGTAGCAAACCATGGTTAGTTAAGTCTGTTAAGCAAATACTCTGTGATCAATTTTTACAGAAATGGATAAGTGATTGTAATACATCATCTAAAGGTTTATCTTACAATTTATTTATGCTTTCTAATTTTGAATTTCCCTATTATTTAACCTCTAGTTTATCATGTGAAAATAAAATTATCCTAAGTAAGTTTAGATCTAGTAATCATCGTCTCCCAATTGAAACGGGTCGTTGGCAAAATGTTCCTAGAGAAAATAGATTATGTCATTTATGTTTTAATGATATTGGTGATGAGTATCATTATATTTTGTCTTGTAATGTATTGTCTGATATTAGAACTAAGTATATACCTTTTTATTTCCGTCATAACCCAAATACTATAAAGTTTTATCATCTTTTTGCAACTAAGAAACTATCTGTGCTGAAAAACTTGTGTACTTTTATTACTATTATTTATGAGAGAGTCAGTCCTCCAGGTTAATGTGTGTTATAAGTAATATAGATAAAATTATATTGTAACTCACACATGTAAATATATTGTTGTATTATATACTTATATGGTACATGTTCTCTTTATTGTAAATTTGCAATGTGAGAATAAAGAACTTGAACTTGAACTTGAACTTAATTAAAACAAGTTCTACCCGTCATAATACCTGAATTATTATCCAACCAGAGGGCTCAAACTAATCCCTCGGGGTAGAATTATTTTCTTTATATTTCATTTCCAAATTCTAAACGGGGACTTCTCGGATCTCCGAAGTACCGTACGGTTGTATCGGAATCACCGATCAATCAATTTTCAGAAATTTATGAAAAGAAAATTACACAAATTTAATGCGGAATCACGTATAACAATTTATGTTTTTATGTTAACCACATTTATCAGATTGTGTATTATTATTATTCAAGGATTATCATTATTATTATTCAAGGATTATCATTATTATTATTATTCAAGGATTATCATTATTATTATTCAAGGATTATCATTATTATTATTCAAGGATTATCATTATTATTATTCAAGGATTATCATTATTATTATTCAAGGATTATCATTATTACAGTTCTATATAGAACTTATATTTGTGTTATAGTTTTCATTTATTAAACTGTGAAAAGTAACAACCCGCCCGGTTCACCTTTGAGCGACAAATCCCCCCCCCCCCTTCGGACGGCGTTGCTTACAATACAATCAGCGTAACACACAGGCAAAAATGTCTGGCGACGTCTCGATATAAGTGAAATATTCTTGACTGGAACGTTAAACACCATTACTCAACATATTTAATTGAAACAATGCCAGTCAATGTACAATAGTGTAAATCAGTAAAGTATATCGACATAATGCCTTAAATAATAATCAATATCCCTACTTAGCGTAATAAAATGATATGATTATATGGAAATTTGACGTTTCCTTTTATGTTTGAATAAATCATTAGTTATGCATAGAATTAATTTCATGGGGAAATAAATGTTACAAGCTATCTATAAATACGAATTATTATTTATTCCAATTTAAATTTTAAAAATTGAGATTAATAAAACATTAATATGATTTTTCTATTTTTCAAATTGAAAGTATACTTTATATATGTATACAGAGAGAGAGAGAGAGAGAGAGAGAGAGAGAGAGAGAGAGAGAGAGAGAGTATGTGTGTGTGTTCTAATTCAATAAGAAAAATGAGATGTGACTCATTTTGAGAGAGAGAGAGAGAGAGAGAGAGAGAGAGAGAGAGAGTATGTGTGTGTGTTCTAATTCAATAAGAAAAATGAGATGTGACTCATTTTGAGAGAGAGAGAGAGAGAGAGAGAGAGAGAGAGAGAGAGAGAGAGAGAGAGAGAATTTAAACTTATTTCATATTGAAATTCTGATTGATTTTGTCTATAAGGAAGGTTACGCAATTTTAATTAAACCATATAAACAGACTGCTCAACAAATCACGTTTTTAACATCATCAAGATACTACCTACAACAAGCTTTATAAGTAAAGAGTATCATCGAGTGGAGTCATGGCTATTTACAGATTGAAGATTCTTTTACTTATAGTCAGTTTTAGGATGGTGGAGGAATTCGGAGCGCTGAAAGAAAATCACTGACCTTCGAACAGCAAACTTAAAATCTCTCTCTCTCTCTCTCTCTCTCTCTCTCTCTCTCTCTCTCTCTCTCTGTGATGTGTTCCAAGTGAGATTTCAATCTTGGCGGTTATAGACGCTATAATCCATAAGAGCGAGCCTATACAAATCAGCTACCTGTATGTTAAAAGTTTTGGGTTCAAACCTCAGGTAGTTATCATGTCATGTCTACACATATGTGACAGGATAACGCCCAGGGTTTACAAATGTGGCACAAAAAATTCCCCAAACACAACATAAACATATACATTCGTATATGCAACTGAAGAAAATCATTCATGAAACAAAAAATTTAAAAAAGGTCGGGGGGAATAGGACCCTTTGAAAAAGAAATGACAAACATTATTTTTATTATAGTTTTAAATGAAATGGTCTGGCTAGCTCATTTTGTAGAACAGTTGCTTATAGTGCGGGGGATCTTGGGTTCAATTCTTTAGATTTTCTTCTTCGTTTAACATTAATTCTAATTTTTTTAAAAAAAAAAAAAAAAAAAAAAAAAAAACTGTTTTTATTATCCACTAACTTATTATACCGAAAGAGGTATGAGTAGAAACTTACAAAGTACTTGGAAAAACCAATGAACTTTGTCGCTTTATTTCTGAAGTTTCAAGAGTCACTTATTATTCGGGTTTAACAGACTATCAATGAATCATAAAGAATCTTCACTGTCGGTTTTTATTTTTCTTCCGCGCAAATTTTGTCCGACACTTTTCTGAGGAATGGAAAATCATATCAACTTGAAACTTTCAGCAGTTAATTAGTATCACCTAAAGGCGTGCTACAGTACTTTTTTCGCAATTTGCAAATAAGAGCTATATTTATAAAAGTTTAATGCCCCCAACAAAAACATATTTTTAGTAAACAGTTATTTCTCTCTTAAAACTTGGTGAGGGGAGACTTGTTCGTCAGTGTGTCTGCCCACTATTACTGTCTAGTTATTTTCTGTTACTATCCAATGAATGGAATGTAATAGCAGTGTCATATGCTAATCTCATTATTTGTAAACAGTTATTTCTCTCTTAAAACTTGGTGAGGGGAGACTTGTTCGTCAGTGTGTCTGCCCACTATTACTGTCTAGTTATTTTCTGTTACTATCCAATGAATGGAATGTAATAGCAGTGTCATATGCTAATCTCATTATTTGTAAAATAATGACACTTGCTAGGTTTTTTTTATTTATTTAATAATGAAACCTGTCAAGAATGCATTACAAAATAATTTAAATGACATTTTAATTGAACATGTTACAGAAACATTTAGTGAACATAAAAAAATATATAATTCTATTACTGACTGGCATAGGAAAAAAAACTATATTTTGATATCAAGAGAATGTATCAGAAAACTTTGGTTGCTTTAAAAACAAATAATCAATATTCTAATTTTTTCTCAGTTGATCGTGGTGTAAGGCAAGGTGATAGTTTTAGTCCTTCATTGTTTAACTTCTTTATTAACGACATTCATGATAACTTTAAACTAACTGACCCACTGACTTTGCTTAACTCTAAAATCGGAACTCTATCATTTGCAGACGATCTTGTTATTCTCACTGAAACACCTGAAGCACTACAAAAATCTCTGGATAATATTAATCAGTATACTCATAAATGGCAACTATCTATTAATATAAACAAAACTAAAGTTATTGTATTCCGACAATTTAATAAAATCATAGACACACCATTTTACATAAACAACAAATGCATTGACAATGTTAAGAATACAAATATCTTGGCAATATCATTAATTCTGCAGGGTCATTTATCCCATCTTCTAAAGAACTCTCTAAAAACTAGGCACTAGCAAAACTTCATGTAATTTTGCAGTCAGAGCTGAACTAGGACAGTATCCCATTTTTGGTTTCGTCGTATCACAGGTTGCTTGCTATTTATCAAGAATAAATCAAGATAACATAAAGCCATTGGTAAAAGAAGCCTTAAGTTTATCTAAAGTTCTAGATGAAAATAATACATTCTCTTGGTTTTCATTTGTAAAAGACATTTTAGTGACATTTCTATACCCATTTCCACTACTGAAAATTATTAATATCCTCAACAAAAAGTGGAAAATAAAAGACACTGTTCATCTGCTTTCCAAGAGTTTTATAAGAAACTTTTCCTAAAGAAACTAAATTCAATAAATAGTGACAATAAGCTACATATGTATTCTAAAATAAAAACTGACTTTAAAAAAGAATCATACTTGGATGCTGTTATAAACTTTAAAGAAAGAAAGAAAATCACAAAACTAAGAATTAGTGACCATTGCTTAGAGATTGAAAATGGTAGATATACTAAAACTAAAAGAAAAGACCGTCTTTGCAAATTTTGTAATATTCTTGAATCAGAGAAACATTTTCTGTTGGATTGCACTATTAACTCTTCCATACGAAATAGCTTTATATCAGAATGTGAAAAATATATAGTAAACTTTAAAAATCTAGATCAATCACAAAATTTAATACCTTTTTTTAAAACTTCTTCAACCATTCTTTTGCAAAAATTATGCTCCTTTTTTTTAAAAGCCATTATAACTGAGGAAAGTGGGCTTAACTACAGCATAAGAATAATGTATCATCAGTTTAGTATTATAAATTTCATTGTACTTTGGAAGTTTGTTACTTGATATATTGTAACAAACCATGTGATTTATACACAATAAAGTTATTAGTATTATTATGATTCTCCACCCAAAGGTGGGGAATCATATTGTTTTCGTTCTGTTTCTTCTTCTTCTTCTTCTTATTATTATTATTATTATTTTTATAATTTTTTTTCCTTAAAATTGTCCGGTGCAGAACTCGGAAACGGTATGATGGGTTTTGATGAAATTTGGTACCAATAATCTGCTATCGTGGTAGATATGGATAAATGATCAATTTTTTTTCTATCTCGACGACTCAACGGTCGTTGCGTGTAAATTGCGTAATTTAATTCCAAACATCTTTCTGTCCAATACGTACAAAGATAGATAACTCTTACAAAATCTTCTTTCTTATTCAGTTTCTCAGATATATGAGTGCCCGATAAAAATGGGTAATCTGAATTAATGTATAAAGTTAAGCACTAAACAAAAATGATTGAATGTTAATGAACTACATGTTAATTAAGTGACTAACCTCTTTCTCACATACAGAATTTGTTCTTTATAAATTCTCAGTTACTATGTATTAAATTGTTAAAAATATATCAAATTTTTATCAGCACTGCCAAACAAGTTAAACGCATCATTCAATCTCGTTCTAAATTTTAGGATAGGTTCCTGCACCATTAAAGTTTTACATCCATGGGTATTTATTGGGTGAGGGACAGGAAGATGGGGTCTTAAAAACAAAAATCACCAATTTTTCCTTAAACACTTTGCGGTGTGCTATAAAACCATATATAGGGCTTTGTCATAACTCATAAACTAATGAGATCCCCATCCCTTTAGTATATATTTTCTGGTTCCTAATGATAAAATGAAAAGAATGACACTAATCAAAGACACATTTCCCACTGAAGGGTAGGGCTGGGTAGTGCTAAGTTAATTTTAAACTATTGAAATCCCCACCCCTAATTTATGTATTTTCTGGTTCCTTATGAAAAGTTGAATAGAGTGATATTAATAAAGGGCACCTAAGGTCATTTCCCACTTTGGGTGGTACTATGTACATGTATAGCTTTTAAATAGTTAAAATCCTTTCTACCCATCTGTATATTTTCTTGTTCATTATGGACTTTTGAAAAGAGTGATAAAAACCTCCAGGAAATCATTTTCAAGAGAGGGTAGGGGTGGGAAGCCAGAATTCTTAACACCCACCCTCAGTCAAGAAACACAATCTTATGGCATACTTGATTTCATTTCTTAAGGCAAGTTTACAGGATTAAATTCCTATTCAAAGAATTGTAAACAAATTCAATAGCATTATTACATGTTTTAATATGGATAATTGCTTTAATCTCTTTGTCAGTTATCCATTAATATGTAGGTTAAGGCTACTTCACAGTCATGACACACGTCAATCAAATTTGTTGGTTAAACACCTCACAGTTCGTGAAATAGATTTGCTATCAATCAAAGTTGAATACCTGTCTGACCACGCGTACCGGAGTCTCACTTCACATCACATTCCCGATCGAAGGCTTGAATAGTAAAGAGTAAGGAGTAACCCGACCAACCCGGCGCCGCTCATGCCGCTGAACGTCACGGGAAGGTCGATACTCCCCTCACCACCTCTAGCTGTTGCCACCGCACTAAATCAACTATCTATCATGGCAACAGCTAGTCCGAGAGATCTGACGTCGATTTAATTTACTTTTCGACTTTTGTAAAATCGACAAAAGTCGAAAAGTAAAATAAAATCGACGTCAGATCTCTCGGACTAGGCAACAGCTGAACTACAGCAGCGGCAGCATCAGATACAGCAACCAGGCAGGCGACCACTTCCACCAGGTCAGCCGGGGTACAACTACCCTCCTCCACGGCGCTGAAGCGAACAGGCATGGCCAATTGATTATCCTGGTGTTCCCACGGATGCTGTCAGCTTGCACAACCGGATCCTGGACCTTTCCACCCTGCCACTGTTCCGGCGTCTTCAACCTTTTACAAAAAGCAAGTGTCTGCACAATGGCCGAAAGGCCCAATGTAGACATTGTAGAGCAGTTGACGTCTGCTCACAAGTAAGTTTTTTTTTTTTAGTTAATTTTGATCTTGATGGCTAGAATCCAGAAACTTGACATCATGAATTAATTATTTTATTTAGTTTATTGCACATTTTGGTCAGGTTTAGTTGATTTTTTCGCGTCGCGTTGGCCCGGAGAGTTTTTTTTTTTTTCGCGAGTTAATTTATTTTTGATTAATTTTTTTTTAGTTTAACACGTTAATTAATTCATGAAGTCCAGATTCATAATTTTTGATATATTCTTGTACATTTACATTTCCATTTAAGGACTCATAATTGCATTTCCCTTGAATCTTTTAGCTGTAATGTATAGTCTATAATACGTTTTGACGTCACGGAATATTGTACGAACCACGTGGCGAGTGCGGTCCACGTGTTTCCTTTAATATGAACTGTAACATGTGAACTAGACTGTTGTCATACTGGAGTTTTATATAGTAATTGACTTATAATACTCTAAATAATTTTCCTTCAACTCAATAATTAATATTGATCTGGTCATGTGACAAGTGCGGTTCACGAGTTTCATGCGTGACATAATTTGATTCATGTAAACTAGTTTGATGTCACACTAGAGTTTTATATAGTATTTGACTTATATTACTCTTCACGATACTGTAAACGATTTGTATAGTTGTCTTTTTACCATGTAACTGTCCTTGTATATTAAATATTATTAAATACTTTCTTATATTAACTTTTAATTCTGCTGGGTTAGAAGTTCGATTCGGATGTTTCGGTTTTTTTCTAAACGTGTCATTATTAGATTTTCGCGAATTATAAATTTATATTATATTCTACTGAACTTCTGAGCCTTGCATAGTAGTCTTAGTTAAGTTATATTGATATACGTTGAATCAGCAATTTTTCCTTCCCTTTTCCTACACGATATCTGAAACGTATTTGTTATGTTGTAATAATAGCACAATATCCTTATATATTCCTCTTTGTATTTTGTCTCCATTCTTCGCCATGAACTTGTTTTCTAGTGGTTTTTCAATATCTTCCTTTAAAAATATCTGATATTTTCGTCATCTTGTGTGGTGTTTTCCGGTTTGGCCACTGAGCTTATACAATGTCGATTTCATGATATGTGGCAGTCTTCAGCAATACAATTTATACCATTGTAAATGTATTATATGCTCATCTTGATACTTCGTTGTAACAATTTTTTCGAGTTTAGCCTATGACTCTAGTCAGGATTAATAATATAAATACTGTTTTGCTAGAATTGCTAATCACTGGGATGATTGGTATGCTTGTAAGTTTTTTAGCGGTTAGCGTATACGCTAAACGCTTATTGGCATCGTGTCTATTAGGAAGTGATAGGTCAAAGCGACTCCTAGCGGTAACCTTGGACCTTTGACCGAAGATTCTAAGATGCTTTTTGGAGAGATCTAGGCTATGCCACGCCTACTCATAGCAACATTTCTCATGTCAGTGATATACAACATGGTGGATGTTCAAACAATCTTCTGTGGGGGAAAGATCGCCTATCTTCACGGCTGCAAGTAGAGTACTTTTTATGAAATCAAATCCAAAGATTTCAAGGATGTCGCTCGTCACCGACCGTGTTTTCGAAGCATGAAGAAGGTGCATCAAGCCAGTTTAGCACTGTGTCAGTAATAGGTGCAGTTGTTTCATGTGCGGAAATCATTTCATTGTTGGAACTTGGATTATTATATTGGAAGAATAAGGCGCGTTGTTGCTATTCAACATGATATATATATCCTCTTGGTACCTGAATTCGACGAGAACCTGAATTCGACGGGAAAATATACGTGCAATTTTCACGCGATCGTGCACACGTGCAGAGAGCGAGACACAACCTCGAACATCTCTGGTCGGTGAAGTTTCATCAGCGTAAAAAAGATCGAGAATGGAGATTCGCTTGGTAAGTATGCATTGAAAAATTGAAAATCAAGGTACCTAACCACTAAATGACTTAAGGTAAAAAAAATCCCCATTTTGAACCTCATTTTTTCTATAAATAACCCACATTTTAATACCTGTTTAAGAACGCCTAGGTAGATCGGCCATTTTGGTAAATGACGTCATTCGTTGAATAGGAAATCCCCGCCTTGTCAGAAATAAACTAAGGGGGCCCGTACCTGGCTTTCTTATCACAAAACGCAACTTTTTGCATTGTTTCATATTAAAGGGCTGGATGTGGCTTTCTTTTTTTTTTAGGCAAAAGAATACAGGAAAGGGAAATATAGGTCAAACTACAACATAAATGATATGTCAAAGGCCTATTTGTTGGTTAAAGATAAGGGGGTGTCTGTGGAGAGTGCAGCCAGGAAATGTGGGGTTCCAGTGACCACCCTGAAAGACAGAGTGAGGGGGAGAATTAATATTGAGACAATAAAATCTGGGCCTTCACCACTTTTTTCCCTTGATGAAGAGTTAAATTTTTTTAACCATATAAATATCATGGCTGAAATAGGGTATGGTTATACCAGAAGAGAGACTTTAAACCTAGCCTCTGACTATGCAGTCCATCTAGGATACCGAGATCAGGACCACCCACTAAGTTTTCGTTGGCTGAAGAATTTCTTGTCTAGGTGGCCTGCTATGAAGGTACAAAAACCCCGTAAACTTGAAGCTGTGAGGGCAAAGTGCACATCTAAAGAAGTAATTGATAGGTACTTTAAGGAACTTAAAACAATTCTTGATAAATATAACTTGAATGATCAGCCAGGCAGAATTTTTAATGTAGATGAAAAAGGCATCACAACTGATTATAAACCACCTAATGTTGTAGCAGGCACCAATTTTAAAGTTCAGGCAGTTGTAACTGGAAAGTCCAAGACAGTGACTGTAATAGGTGCCGGGAATGCTATTGGCAATCAGGTTCCTCCCTTTTTTGTTTTTCCGGGTCAAAGAATGATGCCAGAATTGTTGGATGGTGCTACACCTGGGGTGCAAGGAAGAGTATCACTTAGTGGTTGGTCTAATTCTGAAATTTTTGATGAATACATGAAGGAACATTTGATTAATTATTTACCAGCACGTGATGCATCCAATAAAGTCCTTGTTATGTATGATGGGCATAAGAGTCATGTTTCTTTGGGCATAATTGAGTGGGCCAGGAGAGAAAATATTATTCTTTTCGTTTTGCCTCCACATACAAGTCACCTATTACAGCCTTTAGATGTTGGAGCTTTTGCACCATTTGAAATAGCTTGGGGTCAAGCATGTCACACTCATTTACGCAACAATGGAATCAGTGTCATAACACGCCATGAAGTTTGTAAGATTGCTTGTCGTGTTTATACAAAAACACTTACACCATCAAACTTTCAGTCTGCCTTTAAAAAATGTGGTATTTTTCCATACAACCCTGATGTTATACCTGAAGTTGCTCTTGCACCATCACAATCTTTTCCTGTTGATGATGTACTTACCTCTGCCTCTGTTGTCGATGTGGAATGCCCTACTACAGTTGAACCTTCTGATGTAGCAATGGCTGTTGAGGAAGAAAAAGCTAACTCACCTAATGTCCCTGCACCTTCAGATTTCTTTGATAAACAGGGGGGTGAAGTACTTAAAAATTTGAAGGTCAGGAAAGTCCGCAAAACACTGAGCAAAGTGGTTGGGGGTAAACCAATTACTGAAGATTGTGTCATGGAAGCAGTTCAAAAGCATTATGCAGAGCAGAAGAACCCCAAAAGTCTATAAAAAATGCTGTTAATGAGTCGCAAGTGGCAGGGTGCTCTGGGGAGGGAAATAAAAGGAAAAGGCCCGTTGAAACTTTACAAAATAAAAAGAAACCTAAAAATGGAAAATCAAGTAATGTTGCAGTCAGTAGTAGTGATGATGGTGATTCTTCTAGTGATGAAATCCAAGAAGAAGAGAAATGTTGTATATGCAAAAAGTTTTTAATGCCTGGTACCAAATACTCTGTTGTATTCACAAAGTGGGTACAGTGTGAAAAATGTCCTCACTGGGTTCATGTACAAACATGTACTCCATCTAGAGTGATAAGGAGAGGTGACATTTATGTCTGTCCTCACTGTACACCTGAATAATAAAGTGACAACAGAGTAAAAAAAACTGTAAATATGTTACTATTTAATAGTTTATGTTATTTTTTAAACTTCAAGTTCTAACCCCCTGCCACTTTGTTGAAATAACTGACATGACTATAAAATTGTGAACAATTGACAAAAATAATGATGTACTATAATATGGAAAGAAATATAAGTAGCGGCAACATATTTTTTCTTGAGGAATGAGCCACCTTACCCGAGTCTGAAACTATCGTCGAAAACCGGCACACGATGCAATTTTATACACCAGGTAATTGATGACTTATTTTTATCGATTTCTTTCAATTTTTCAAAAGTAAACATTATGTTTTTAGGTAAGTTATAGGAAAATGGATAGGTAAAAATGGTAAGAAAATATAAATTACAAACTTGCAAGAATAAACGAAATTTTACGACATTTTCCGTTACATCGTCGAATTCAGGTACTACGAGGGTATATATATACAATACGGTATCGGGTCAAATCGCCCCACTGTAAAATCGCCCACATCAAAATCGTCGAATACATGACATATCGGCCCAAACACAAGTCGGCCCCATCTTAAGACAAGTCGGCCCTGAAAATAGACAGAGGCAGCAGGTATCCGTCTCGAGTGGGATTCAACCCCAGGCGGTGAATAGCACTGTGATCTGTAAGCGTGCGCTTTAGACCACTCGGCCACCGAGACCACTTACCGGTAATTGATGTAAATGACAAAATTATGTACTGTAATTATATACTCTTTGTGTATACTGTAATGTCGGTTTACCAATAAGAGAATTTATTTTCATTATTATTATTATTATTCAGGCAAACCATCTCAACTGTATAACTGATCAAATCCAGACTGGGCTCCTACTTTTAAAGTAAAACAGCTTATCACCAAGAAAGTCACAGAAGAAAGCGAAAAAGGCTAATAAAGACTTTGACAGGTATTTACAATAATTTGTAACAACTACTGGGATGTAGAGTGCTGATTCCATCATTCTTATGCAGAATAAATTTTGAATACTGACAATGGCTGACTTTAGGCCTGAAAAAAAAGGCAACTTTTAGAAGTGAACAGAAAAATTTATTTTTTTTTATTTATTGTCTAGGTAGAACTGCAGTAACTGGGTGTAAAGTACAAGGTTATGTTTGTGCCAAATGTATTATGGAAAATAGAGTGAAAATTTCATAGAAAAAATGAGTTTGAATAATTTGAAAAACAGAATGAATATATTTCATACCAAGATATCAGCATAAAGCAAGTTTCTATTTAAAAGTAACTATGATCCTTTTATTGATAATAAGTGAAATGTTTTTCTATTCTGCTATGGCCTTTCCAAAAATGTACATATACATATTTTCACTTTTATATGTTGACAATAACTTGAGAGTGGCTAAGCAATGAAATTAAGTAAAAGAGTTTTTATATACATGTACAAAATATATATCATGTACATTCATTTTCTAATTATCTTAATATTGGAGGTTTTTTTATTTAATACACACAACTACTGTACAGGTAGCATTATGGTAAAATAACAATGAAACAGAACATTGTTAGCTCTGGTCTTAATCTAGGACAGTCACAATTTGCCTTTCTATGCATAGTAAACAGGTTACATGAATAATGTACATGGAAAAAATGTGGAGTTAAGAGACTTAGTCCATTTGCCATCATTGCAAAATTTCTCAGTAGTGCTAAATAATCACAAATTTATTATGGAAAGATTAAGTATACAGTGTATATTGGGTCGAGTGATTGTAAATACATTTTATCAAGAAAATAAAAAATCCTTTTCAGAAGTTTAATTTTTACAGACAGATAACTGAGTGTAAAACATTTCTGATTATACTTTAGTTTGAGACCTCTCATTGTAAGTAAAATATATTGCAAACTGCTGCACAACAACTTTATAACAGTTACACCAAGATTAAATGATTTTTCTTCATAATGTTTTAACCTATTTTTGCTTCATCAAGTTATACTCAACTTTTTTTCGAGTAAATGTGTATTTCAATATTTTCTCTGGAATGTTAAATACGATTCATTTTTCAAACTCATTTGTTATTATTTGAAAAGTTTATGTATTTGTTTCTTTTTTCCTTTCAGAAATAAGACTGAAGGAGCAACAAGCAAATAAAGAAAAACATAATGCTGCTAAGGCTGTTCAGAATTTATTTAACATTACAGTAGATCTGAACAAGATACCATAAACCAGAATGCACCCTTATTTGTAAAAATGGACACCGTTGAACTAGACAAGATACAATTCTTGAAATCGGTTACAGTATATCCATCTCTTGAATAGAGTCAAATTGACAACGAAATGCATTGATAACAGAAAATGCCCATGATTATCAAAGCAAGGTTATTTTGTATACTTGAAAGTAAATCCTGCTAAAAGACAAATTGTGCTTTTTCTGAATACACAAGTGATATCTTTTCAGACATATTGTAGTCTGTTTAACTTAGATGGATTCTTTTGTATCAAATGGCCATATGTCTTTAATGAATATATGTCCTTTTGTAACAGTATAAAAATTAAGGTAGTAAATTAAAAAAAATTAACATGAACTGCAACTAGTTTTTATTTGCAATATTTTTTTTCATGTTGCTGTTAATGAAATTTTTCTCCAGAAATTTCTTTTCATGTTATTAAAGTACCCTAACATTAGGACCTTGGTGGGCAAGTGGTCTAGGGCACATGCTTACACCATTATGGTTGCTCAGCCAGTAGAGTCCTTGCTTTGTATGTTGGATGTCAGGGTTTGAACCCAACCTGGGGCTGACCAAGACTAGAAAACTGATACAGTATAACCTGTGTATAAAGTCCACCTAGGGGACTGAGCAAAAGTGGACTCAATAGACAGGTGGTCTTTATATAGAGGGTCCCCTATATATACGAGTAAACATACAGTGTTTAAAATAGTTAAAAAAGTGAAAATATGCAGTACCTATTAAAAACTTATTAATATATACATTAATAAAGTTATTTTCATTTATTTTTTAAAAACAGATTATTAAGAAATAATCTTTAAAAAACCAAACTATTTAAATTTGATAAACTGTACAGCAGAAAAGATTTTTGGTTAAACTCTACATTTTATATACACTTGACTGTGCTTTGTTGTTATAAGTCGCAGCAAAGGTGTCACAAATTAAACAATTATATATAAAACATAATAGATGACAATGGGTATATCTACCTTTATATCTGATGGCTTCAGTTGTTGACATGATAAGTATGACTTCATATATTTTTCTTCAAAATTTTACGTGATATCAGTCAATACTGTAGTTTTACTACAGAAGATTTTAAAACTATGTAAGTTACTACATTGTATTTAGTGTGATCAATAATTTATATTAAAATTATTTATTGCCAATAGTCATACATCACAGTATCAAAGAAATGTGGCTGATATTTACTGCAAAAAATTTGGGAAATTATAAAATTTAATAAAAAATTATATTAAAGAAGTGGACTTTATAGACAGGTTCTGGAGTCATTTGGGACTGAAAAGGGTGGACTTTATTCACATTAGACAGGTGGACTTTATATAGAGGTTCATTATATAGTAAAATCCATTGGGGATACTTCAGACCGGTTGCTATAGACAGGTGGACTTTATATAGAGGTGGACTCTATGGCAGGTTATACTGTAGTTACTATCCTTTTGCCAAGTACTCGCCATTTAGAAATGACAGTCACAGGGTCTTTCAGAGTAGACCTTAAAAACTGGTGTCCAATGCCAGGACATGCATGGCGCACTAAAGAACCCTCCTTACACACTGCCCTAAGCACACTGCAAAGGTAAATATTTCTGCCACTTCACCTACAGCTGGTGATGTCTTGATATAAGTGAAATATTCTTGACTGGAATGTAAAGCCCCATTAGATGAAATTAAATCGCATGCTTACAGATCAAAGTACATCTGAGTAGGTTTGAATCCCACAGTGACAGAACCTAGGATAAGAAAGTTTTTCACTTGCTTGTCGAAAGCCTTTGTGTATCTCCAGGCACTCCAGTTTACTCCATCAGCTTAAGACTTACCACCTTGATATTAATGTGAAAGAATCGGTATCTTGACTGATTCTAAAACACAATTTGCCCTCTCCACTCCACTCCAGTATACCCTATATAGAATCAAAGTTGGCATATAATATCAGTAAACCAATTTAATATTGGCTACTAATACAACAGACTGCATCATTTACTCCTTTTTACAACCTAGGGCGAATAATGATAGAGACAAACATGCAGCATTAGTTTTCATACTACTGATAATCAACTTATTTAGGTAATTAACTTTAAGACTTGCTTCTAAAAACATTTTAACTGCCCTACATGGTTTGATAACAACCAATGAAAGGCATAATTTCAAATTGAGGAACAACTAGTTGTAATAATTCCACAATTGTGTGTACTCATCTACAGATTCATTTTCATTTCATGAAAACATTGTTCTAATTATTTCTTTCATGACTGGCATGTTATGTTATTTGATTGTATTCAACAAGTATTATGCCTTCACTTTATGTTGCAGTAGCAATTTTTCAGCCAGTAAGTAAGACAAGAGTAAGTTTATTAATTTCTTAGGATAAATTAAAGAAGAAGTTTGTGCATGTGCAAGAAGTGGAAGTGTGTTTTACTGTTTGCCATACTCAGCAATTTCCACATTAGGTCCTAGAGTCAGTCTGCTTAAGACAAGTACCCAACTGTTATTCACATTATGACAATGTGTCAACAGGCAGAATTCTCTCCTCAAATTTGTCTTATGTTTGACCTGGCCAGGGACTGAATCAACATCCCAACCTACACTCCACCCCACCCTGCTTTGGAAGAAGATTTTCTGTCTCTGAACCATCAAGCCTGTATTCAGTTGTTTTGGCCTAGTGGTCTTAGGTGCCATCTTGCAAATCAGAGTGCCTTACCTATGAAGTGTTTGTTCCTCTGTCATTTGTTTAGTTTTTCTAAAAGAACTAGTCTGTGACTTTTTTTTTTGAAACTTCAGTTTTCTTTACCATTGCAAATTTGATTGCTTAAACTTATCTTTGCCAGGTTGTTAAATGCCATCAACATAGCACAGCATAGTAGTGTCAGATTGTTTGTCTCTTAATGTTTTCTTGAAAACTTAACTTTTTTGTGAACAAGTATATCAAGATATTGTAGGTATTGATATGAAAATCATTTTGATATATGATTCAAGGTCATACATTCCAAGGTCAAGGTCATAGCTGCGTAAAAGTCTAAAATTGTTAATTATCTTGAAAACTATAAACTTATTGTATAGACAGGTGTAACAGAATATTGTAGGTTTTATTATACTTGTTATTTTATATATGATTCAAGTTCATAGGTATCAAGGTCAAGGTCACAGCTGCAAAAAAAAAAAAAAAAAACAATAAAAAAGGGAAAAAGGTGAATTATCTTGAAAACTATAAACTTCTTGTATAAACATGTATATTAAAACATTGTAGGTTTTGATAAGACAATCATTTTGATATAAGGCTCAAGGTCATATGGTCAAAGGTCAAGGTCCTAGTTGCATTAGATGTCTTAAATTGTTAATTATTTTGAAAATTCACATTTGTATAGCCTAGTATATTATAGTATTGTAAATTTTGATATGTTTCAAGGTCAATGTTACAAAGTTCAAGGTCATAGCTACATAAGAAGGCTGAAATTGATAATTATCTTGAAAACTAAGAACTTTTTGTATAGGTATGTATATTAGATTATTGTAGGTTTTGATATGATGATCCTTTTGATATAGGTTCAAGGTCATAGGTTCAAAGGTCAAAATCAAAACTGCATAAGTATATTGAAATGGTTAATATATTAGAAATTATTAATTGTTTTATAGTTTCTGTGTGCTTATTAGCTACTTGTAAATGAGCTTTGACTAGATATTTCTTATAAAGTACTGATTTTTCAACTTTTCGAATAGTCTTTACATAAATGTTTACAGTGTGTAAACCTTGCCTGAAGACAATATATATATATATATAATACGACCTGCTATGAATGTTAACAATAACAACAGTCATGTAAATCTGCAATGATAAATGATCTCTGCTCAGACAACTGATAAGATTTCAATGATACTTCAATGACCAAGATCAAATGAAAGGTCACTGCATGGTTTTTACCTTCCGAAGGCTTCGTACTTTTGCGACTTTTTAAACATTTTTTGGAAAAAAATTACTTTTCGATGTATTGAGACGAGTAATTAAGCCGAGTCAAAGATCGTGAGTAAAAGAATTAAGATGCTGGTCTTCTTGTATTTAGGTGGTTAGTTTGGATACAATCCATTACTTCTTAATTACTGAATAAGAGTTTTTGTTGAGAGATATTTTGCTACACAGTTTCAATAAATATTTATTTTGTTTAATGCAACTTTCAAATATCATGAAGAGGATTTTATTTTGTATCAAAACACGTTTACCTAACATTTCTATCAGGTGGGCCTTTTTGATCCCTTATTTCGAAATAAAACTGAGAAATGGAGTAATGATGTTTTGCACAATCACTGTTAACAGTCTATTCAAAATGGGACCTGATCTAAAACTGATTTAAACATCATATATTTTGTGACAAATATAACTTACATAATTACACAAAACTAAAGGTCTACCAAAATCCAATCAAAGGGCTGCACATTTTTTTTTGAAAAATTGAATTTCTCCAGGGACTATCTGTTGAAAAGTGAAATAATCAAAATTTTATCCAATCTTTCCGAGCTACCAGGCTAACCGCTTTCCAGTACTTTCAGTACTTTGATTAGTTTCAAGACTAGATGGTTTAGCTTTGAAGGCATATAATGATCTAGATAGTTGTAATCAAAACGGTTATCGGGCTTTGGTTCAGGCACTTAAGCTTAAGTTTGACCCTATAATAAAAAATACCACGTGACCACAGTCACAGAAACGTTTTAGAATATAAAAATTAAACGTCAATCTTACAAACGTTAAACTGAGTCAATTACAATTGACTGAATGAATTCCATGAAACATACGTGCATATGCAAATGAGAGTGGCGACAT
>CM056598.1:28133158-28268101 GCA_029721355.1 Tegillarca granosa | reverse complement strand
TTTTAAATGAAACGTGGTCTAGATTTTCATTCTTTATTTTTTATTCAGTATAGATATAAAATACTTAACATGTAGCAGTAATTGTCTGAAAACTTAATTTTATCAAAAGAGAATCTATATTTACATTGACTTTTTTCATTTTTTTTATTTATGCAGTAAATGTGTGTGGTCTTGAAATAATCCAGATCGTATGTCAAGGGTCATTTACTAGTAAATAAAATTAACCTAGATAATAATTAAGTGAAAGAAATTCTGTAAAATCACAGCTAAATTAGTGACAGCTTCATTTATATACCATTAATAGAAAATGACAGGTTTAGAAGATAGAATTTACAGGTTAGAGACAAATTGATTGACATTATAAACTGCTAATTTTACTGTTGTGATGATAGGGTAAAATAAGTTAAACCTGATCTAGGTGCGTATTGTATTAAAATTGCTGTCATTACCCTAAAGGTGACAGAAGATCTTTTTTTTTATTCTGGAGATAAAATTGAGATAAAATTTTGATTAATTGTCTCCCTTGTGAATATATTAGGTTTATCTCTCCAGGAGATTTTGTGCCTTAAGTGTGAAATCTAATGCCCCTCCCTTTTCGTCTGGTATTAGCTATTTTTTTGTGAATTTTGGCATATTTTATTGCAATTATAACAATTTCTGTATATAAGCGAGACAATTGAAAAGATAAATCGTGTGTATGGGAAATTTGGTGAATGCATGCAGTGGATAATTAGTTAATTGCATCAATTTTGTGCTAGATCTAGTTTTTAACTTAATCCATTCTTTGGGAGTGTCTTTCTGGTTTTTATGTTTATCACAGGCAATAAAACAAACAAATACATTTTATTTGTTAAGATATAAATTCCATTTGTACACCTTAAAGATTAGAAAATATGTGACCAAGTGTTATTTAATGTTTTATAACAGGAAAGGGAAAATAAATTGGCCAAACTGGGACTCAAACACAAGACCTTCCCAATACTAGCGAGACACCCTACCAACTGAGCTACCCTGCCACCTATTAAGCTTGATCTGTCACATTCCTCCCTTCCTTTTTTCGCTATGACTACTACGGAACTACCAGGTTCTGCCCTGGGATCAACCTGTTGGTCAACCACTTCCCAGAGTTGGATGAGTCCCCAAATGTAATGTTTGGGAAAGGGAAAAATGCAGTGACCAAACTGGAACTCAAACTGGGACCTTACCAGTACTAGTGGAACTTAACAATGATAAAAGCTTTAAAATGGTACTTACAAAACAGCATCAAGATATAAAAAAATTTCTCTATGTTTAGTGGCCAATTGGTCTTAAGGGTTACCTTAGGTGACTGTTCCTCACACTGCCTAGCTAGGTTCATATGCCAACATTATGTTCAAATCCAATGTTGGCAGATCCCAGTAAGAGGAAATTCACAGATTGGTTGCAAGGTTAATACCAGTGTTCACAAGATATATATATATATATATAGAAGAGAGAGAGAGAGAGAGAGAGAGAGAAAATTGTATAATTTTGTTCCCTATAAATCCTTTGAGAGAGAGAGAGAGAGAGAGAACCAGTGGTCTGACACACAATTAGCTGTAGTAGTAAAGAAGATAAGATATAATGGTCTGCTTTGTTAATCTCTTGATAGTTAATTGTGTGTTTCCAGCCACCTGTCAGTACTCAATTAAATACAGACTCTAAAATGTCTAGTATCGCCATCAATCACTGGCTACTGTATTTTATCATTTCCATTGATTTTCTTAATAGAGATTTCAGTATTTTTGAAAATCTTTATTCCTTTAATGAACAACTCATTGAAATTGACTATGATATTAAATTGTTGGTTTCTTTATCTGTGATGTTGTCAAAACTTGATAGGTGAAACTGAATCTGGAAGATGTTCCGTCACGTCACATCAATTGATCATACAAGAGCAGGCAATTGGCATGACGATCATGGTTTTATTCCAGTGCTTTATCAATTAGAATTAATGATACAAATTAGTGGATGTTTAATCAATCGGTGTATTGGTCAGAATATCAAGAAATTAATAAAAACAATATTGTAGTCTGTGATTCATTGTAAAATCAGAAGGAAGTTTATGATAACAGCAAAATAAGGAATTAATAAAAACAATTTTTGATACACAGCTAGATCTCTTTTAATACACAATTGGAAAGGGTTTTTTTTTCAAAAGGGGTGTTTTTTTTGTGTACTTTTTGGATTATTTACAGTATGAGTGTAGTATGGATTAAGTAAATCTGAACTAAATAATAAAAATTACCAGTTTTATGACCCTGGGTACCTGTGAGCTAGATGGAGAAATTGAATTGGAATGAGGAACGTCAAATTTGTGTGTCAGAAATGTGACATAGCTTTTAGAAGAGTCTTAATATTGTTGTAGATAAAAATATCTGTTAAACTTTGCTGTGCCATATTTGCACATTGCAGAAAGTCATTCCTCATCAGTGACATTAGGGACAGAAAAAAGTTGATAGATACAAAAAACATAAGCCAAACAGTTGAAAATAAATGAATCCAAACTTCCAAAATTATATTAATCTCAATCCAGCTAAGTAACTAAGTAATTGAGTTCCAGTGAAGTACTCATGTTTTTATCAAGTCAATTTTTTTGTGTGATGGATAATATGATCCCAATTTTCCAATTTTTATTTTTCACCACATGTCAGTTAAAAATGCCCAATTATTGATATAAAAATAAAATGGTACAGTCTTTTCATATTGTTTTGGAATTTTGAGTAAAAAGTAAACAGAAATGCTTAATTGTAACAACTGATTTTTTAAAAAAAAAAAAAAAAAAAAAAAAAAACAAAACAAGCACCAACTGGTTTAAAAGATATTTTTTTAAGGTTGCTTGATAGCCAACTCTGAAATTTTTGGTATTTTTCTTCAAAATACTCTGAAAAATCTATATGAAATGAAAATTGTGAAATTAACAAGGTAAACAAATATATATAATGAGTGAACTGAACGAGTAATGATGTTTTATGCCTGTCAAAATTTTCTTGCAAATGTTGTTATGGTAAGATTTTGGAAGTTGTAATGCATGTAAAAAAAATGCTGACCTTCGGCAGGATAACGAAAAACTCTCTCATAATTGGATCTACCTATATTGACCACTCATCCATCAAGTCCATCAAGTTCCCCCCCCCCCAATATACTACACATATATTCATATGATCATGTGAGATCAAAAATGATTTAAATCATACATTGTATCCAATATCATAAGTACATATGTATATACCCCATGCTAAAGTTCTGACCATTTGAAATATGATATTTATTTTTTCGATAAAGTGAAATCATATTCCTATTTTTATAACAGAATTTTGTTGATTTTAGAGCTTTATATTTCTCTTTGGTCAAATAAAACTGTAATATAATTTGTTTTAATTGAATAAGCAAAATAAATAATATTTAAGAAATTTTTTCTATAAACATGCCAGTTTAAACATTATTTGGAAAAGTTTTTATTAAGGTCTTGTTAAAAATTCAAACAAGTGTGAAAAGCAACTTTTTATGTTTTCAAAGTCAATTTGGACTTGTCTCTTGCAGTGTTAGTTAAATTAAAGTATATTTCATCTGTATTTTTATTAACAATTGTTTGAGTGTTAATCTTATAATTGTGTTATTCTTTTTTCTCTTTTATGTAGACATACTGGCGTTTCTTTACACGTATGTTGTCATTCTAAAGATCTTAGTTATATTGAACACTGACCACTCAGATTTAATCAGTCATTTCCATTCTGAATTTTTCAATTTTATAATTTGTAGTTTTTTCTTCTAATCAAATTTAGCCATTGATACCTTTGAAAAATGAGTATAAAGAACAAGACCTCCTGAAAAGGATACCAAAGAAATTATTTATGGAATGGATTATTTTCAAGTAGGGTTCATAACAATCTTCTTGGGTATTGGTTTTTGATGGACACTCTGGTTTTCTCTGCCATTACATAAACTTACCTAAGGTTTTCTTATATAAATTTTTCACCAAGCACTGGGCATTATGAAGTGAAAGTCATGGTTCTTTTGAATGGGAACTTAAAATAAATGAGCTCCTGTGTGATGGTAGGCATGGCAAAGAACCCTGCTGTATAAACGCCATCAGCCCAATGCACAGGCAGAATCAGCACTTTCACTATAACTGGCAAAATCTCCATGTAAGTGAAATATTCTTGACTGGGATGTTAAAACCATTACTCTACCTAACTCTTTTATAAATTGTATTGAGAGAATGAGTTAGCATACTGTTCTACTTCCTATATGAAGACATTTTATTTCTCTTCATTCCAGTTGTTACATCAGCTCTCCTATTGTAATGAAAACATTGTTGTGCAAAAATTTGAATTAAATTGGAACTTGCTTCCAGATAAATTGATGGAGCACTGTTATGCAAAAATTTTGAATTAAATTGGAACTTGCTTTCAGATAAATTGAAATAAATTTTATGACAAATTAAACTTAACTACTTAACAATTTGCCAAATAAAATATTTAGTATGCCATAAAACTTGTAACCTAATTATCTTCAATAATTCATTATATGACAGTTTAAAGTCAAAAGTCTTATTATTGGTTTTTATGACAGTTTTAATTGAAAAAAATGATGTCAGAAATTTTCAAATATTTCTTTCTGAATAAAAACACTTGATGTCATAATCATGTATGACTACAAAAATTTGCCTTGGATGTATTGCTTCAGTATTCATTACCAACCATCATCTTTTATACAGAGACAAGTTTATTTCAAATAAATTGTTATAATACGCAATAAGATCTGGCCAATTATATTTCTCAAAAGATGACATGATTAAGCAAAAAATTTGCTTAACCTCAGAATTGTTTTTGAAGTGATTGGTGCACAGTGATTTATGTGTAAGAATTCTTCCTATAATTTTAAAGAATTTTTTTGTACATTATATAATATGTCATCTTAATAAGAACAATAAACTTTTAGAAGAAACAGAAATATTAAAACCAATTAAATAGTTCATAAATGTAGTTGAAATGCCTTATTATTTCTGTTAAGTACAGACTTTTAACAAAATATGTTAAGACAAAATTATTTTAAAACAAGACACAAACATAAGCACATACTGGCTCAAATTTAATCTTTAAGTCTCTGGACTTATAATTTTTTTATGGTGCAGCATCATAATGAAAATGTGTGTTTGTACAACTGTTTTTGTCAGTTCTTTTTAAACTAGGCCAAAACAACAATTTTGTTTTGCTTCATTTGGTGACCAAGTTCGGACCCTGATGTTAATGGCATAAAATTGGGATTGTTTCCAGAACTAGGATTCCTCTCTCATTGTACCAGTGTAATGCTGCATTGTACCTCTTTATTTTTGGTTTTGATTGCTGAAGTTCAATGGTTTTTCTCTGAGTACTCTGGTTCCCCCCCCCCCCCCCCCCCCCCCCCCCCCCCCCCCGATGCTCTACCTCTGAGCCACTGAGCTGTTTTGATCAGTAGAGCACAGGGCATAAAATTTCACAAGGACTAGGTCTTAACCCTAGCAGATACAAAAATTTTATCCTGCTGCAAATTTTTCAAATATTATAAACTGTTAAAGATATAAATTATATTCAGTTTAAGCATTATTTTCTTTGACCAGCCATGTAAAATGCTGACGGAAGATTGAGGTATAAATTTTGATACTGAATATTTGATAAATTTACCATTTATTGTATTAACTCTGTTGGATAAAGTTCTAACAGGAGTGCGATTTAATGTGACACCTTTGTTTGGCATCAGGACATCCAATATCAAATCTCAACTCAAATTAATACAACAGACAAAAAATTGATTGGATTTCATATTCCTTTTATATACCCAGAAATTTGAGAAAAAATCGGACCTCTTTGTCTGGATTAAAATTTCATTCAGCGGAAATTTATACGAGTTTAATCTAGTTAGAATGAATGAACTTTTGTATAAGATTGTATTTGAAGATCTAGAGGTTTGGGGATTGTGGTAAGAATTTGATACAAGGTCTAACCATAGGTCGAGTCTGTTTTGTCATTTTTGACAGATTATTTTGACTTGATTACTGCTGAATTAAGTGTTTATAGACTGTGGCATGGATTATTCTAAATTCATCCATGTTATACATACATATACATAATATATATGCATCTGATTTAAAATGTTATAACTTAGCTTAAAGTGCAACTTTATATTGTTTAAATTGCAGTCATTAAATCATTTTAAAGGGCTATAACACGCCTTGTTAAAACTAAATTATGACCCATTTTGTTGCATTGTTTACCTTAAATCTACCAAAGTCTAAGGGAAAAATAATTTTAACCTTAAAAAAAAACAAACAGATATTCAACTTAATAATATGTACTTGGCAATAGCCAGCACAACAGATTCTATTTACTTTGATTTTGTAATGGGGTTTTATGTCTCAGTCAAGAATATTTCACATATATCAAGATATCACCAGTGGTTGAAGTGGCAGAAAATTTGACCTTTACAGTGCACTTAGGGCATTGTGCAGGGAGGGTTCTTTATTGTGCCACACCTGCCATGATACAGGGCATCAGTTTTTAAGATCTCCTCCAAAGGAGCCTGTGACTTTCATTTCAAGAACAGTCACCACCTATTTTCTAGTTTTGGTCAGACCTGGGCAGGGTTCAAACCCCAACCTACCACATACCAAATAAGTTACTGTTATGGTACCTGAGCACAACAGAGAACGAAATGTAATACAAGGTGGTGATATAAACAGCTAATCATGACAAGAGAAGACAAAACTGGAACAGATTATAAAAATCCCTGATGCTATAAACAGACATTAGAGTAAAGATCCTGTGGTCAGTTTAACTATTTTCAATTTGTCAGTTCACTTGCTGCATGTCGGTAGTTTTCTCTGGCACTCTGTTGTCCTCTACCATCCCAGAACTGACCGCTTGATATAAAAGACAGAATCTTGATTTGGGCCCAAAAAATTATTCTACTCCATTCTTATTACAGTTTTTCAAATATTACATTCCAAAACTGTAAAACATATATATTTAACCACCCCCCCCCCTTTAACTTTTGAGCAGTTAATATATAGGACAGCTTTAAAGGGATCCTTTGAGACATTATATACATTCTAGACATACATAGATTTTTATTAAGAAAGTACATCATCTAATCTAAAAATTGCTTTTTTAGGAAACCTTATAGATTTTTTTGCTGCAAGCTCAATAAATGTATTTAACCAGTTCCTGAAGTCTTTATAGATATTTACAATACATGTTTTGTATTTTAAATAGAGCTGCCAAATACTAACAGGAAACATAGAACGATTTTATTATACAACAATCTAGGGTAGCAGCTGAGACACATTAAATCTCATTAGATTTTTTAAAAAGCCCTATATTTTCTTGTTTAGATTGCAAATATGTACATGTATGTAAGTTTTATGTTTATCGGTTATGACAAAATGCATACTTCACCATGCAGATATCGATAGCATGATTCACAATTCGTTGAATTTTATGTTAAAAACTTTAGTAAACAAGTGCTAGAAAATAGGTGAACATTTACAGTTATTTACTGATGTCAGCATCTTTCACTTTATTTTAAACGAATAAATTGTTTCTTTGTTAAATACTTAAATTATAAATTTTCACTTTTCAAAACTATTTATTAAATAACTTATTGGGTTACACCTTTAATTCAATTAAAACTAGAATGTATAGATTGTATGCGAGCAAGTATATGTCTGCATATCAGCTCTCTCTCTCTCTCTCTCTCTCTCTCTCTCTCTCTGTCTCTCTCCAGGAAATAGTTACTACCAGTTACACCTATAACATGGTGCTCCAAATAGTAGAGGAAATTCCTAGAAAGAAAGAACTCTCTGAAATTCCTTGGTTTTAACCAGATTTCCCCAGAGTCCTTATGAATTCTGAAAAATAGTGAGGAAGCGCCCTTTCCATGGACAATCCCTTCCAGTTGACAAAATTTTAACCTGATCGGATAAGAAATGAAGGAGGATATGCCTCTGAAAAAAATCTGTCAGAAACGAGGGAGAATGATGATGATGATGATAATAATAAAAATAATAATAATAATAATAATAATAATAAAGATTATGAGTAACAACAAGATGTCTGCTTATACACAGACATAATGAAAAAAAAAAACTTCTACTACAAGGTTTAAAAAACACTGGCATTCCAAAATTGTAATTTGCACTCGGATACAGATCAAAACTTAAAACTGATTAAAACTAAAAAGTGCAAATTAACCTGATACATTTATAAATGCACACTCATGCATAAACAAGATCTGGGCTTATTCTCTAATTGATGGAAAAGATATACTCTAAATGGGAGCGATTTATTTATAAATACATCTTAATGGCTTCACAATACCTTGAATCAAAGAATAACACTTTATTGTCATAATGTATTAAACACACTTTCTCAAGTTGTAGGAATTTTAATTGATTTATCAAAAATGTCTTTAATCCATATTTTACATGTTTGTCAGAATAATTATCAAGGCATAAATCAGGTTCTGTTAAATAGGTTATAGGTATCGCAGTACACCTTATATAGTTATTTCGTCTGTTTTACCTATTTGAAGTATAACTTAATTAAGAATGAAAAAGAACTTATTTTAGATGATAACTTTAAGCTGTTGTATATAGAGCTCTATATAATTCTGTTTTATCATTTTATTGCTATGCATAAATCAGATTAAAGATTGTGTAAGATTATATCTAAACAGATCCATTTTGATGCAGGCCTCGTTTTTACAATCATTCCATATCTAAGATTTTCCTTAAAATTGAGCAAATTTTGGCAGTCTCATTTTGAATTACAAATATTTGTGATGAAACTAAATATAGATGTTTCCAGCTTTAACTTATCTTCAAAAAGACATCTTAAATTCCTGAATATTCAAACAATTTATTCAATTATTTTTATATTTTTAAATTTGCAAGATTAAAGTAAGGCAAAATCTTTGTTAAAAAAAGAATGAATGAACTGAGTTCAGATAATACATTGTATAAAGTTAGGTTTTCTGTGTTCTTCCTGAAAAAATAGTCGGTGTATTGCATTAGCTGCTATATGTGTACATTTGTCCCTGTCACAGCTTGTCCATGTAATGCTGTCATTTTAACAGTCTTTTGATAAGAAGCAAATCTATCTTCTTCAGGCATCTGACCTAAGACTTGAAAGTGGGTAGTGACTGTTCTTTCGCAAAGCACTTGGCATTACGAAATGAAAGTCACGGCTCTTTTGGATGGGAACTTAAAATGAACAAAGTCCCGCGTCACAGTAGGTGTGGCACAATAAAGAACCCTGCTGTATAATGCCTTCAGCACAACACACAGGCAAAATTCACTTTTGCCTATAGCTGGCTATGTATCAAGTGAAATGTTCTTGACTGGATGTTAAACTTCATTACACACTCAACTCTATCTTCTTTAGGCAGAACTTAGAATCTACTGCCCACTTATTTTAAAACCACCATGGTTTGTCTCTCCTTGTCATGTGGTTGTGATTGTAAATCCTTTGTTGGGTCTGGTCAATAGGTGACAATAGCTAGTAGAATTTGTGAAAAAAGATGGTCACTGATAATCTAGTTAAAATGTACAAAATATGTCATTTTCAACACAAGATATATGTATCACAACTCCTTTCATGGTGCTTTTCATAAATGTCATTTTCACTTTCTGATGTATATGGGTCAATATAAGTGAAATAATTTTTAGTGAAAGGAAAAAATCTTGGCCACTTACTTATTTCCACAATTGAAATTAAAGTAATATAGACATGGCAAAGGGAATATGAACTATATTTTGATTTTTTGCCAACATAAGGGGAATCGGTTTTATAACGTGGTCTAGATTGAACCATTATATGGTGAAATCTCTATTGACGTTACTGTAACCTGTTTGCCTTTAGTATATTTAATAAGCCTTCTTCAGGGATCAGGGTTATAATATCATAATATTTAATGTACACATGTAAACATAAAATTATTGAATGATTACATATTTATAAGTGACAAAAAAGCAAAAAGCCAATTTTCTATAATACAGACATTTATTTAAAAGGTTTTAACTTGAAATTTAAACTTATACAGGTATTCTGGGTGTTACATAAATTATATAATGTTCAAATCAAATATTTATTACAATATTAGATGGGTTATACCAAAAAAATTACAAATAGCAAAGTCAATGTTTTATGAATTACAGGCATTTAAGAAGTTAAAATTGAGATTTAAAGTTATATTAATTATATAAGGTTAAAATCAAATATTTTAAGTGGAATTATAAAAAAAAAAAAAAAAAAAAAAAAAAAAAAAAAAAAGCAAATTTAATGTTTCATGAAGTACAGGCATTTAAGAGGTTAGAATTGAGATTTAAAGTTACATAAATTATATAATGTGATAAAACAAATATTTATTGCCTTATTAGAGTTATTTGATAAATGTTTGGATAAGAGTGATGTAAAGTTACCAACCTCCAGCAGGGGTTCAATATTCTCCAGGTCCAAGGTCCGGGCATTATTATTTTACTTTTTTACCTTGCTTTAGAATTTTTACTGTAAAGTCTGATGAACCTGCCTTAGCTTTTTTGTCAGGACAATTTTTAGAATTCACTTCCTTTGTATATTAAAACATTTTTAGAATACTCGATGAAATCTGCCTTTTTTGTCAGGACAATTTTTAGAATTCACTTCCTTTGTATATTAAAACATTTTTAGAATCTCTTCCTCTGTGTATTAAAAACAGTCTCAAATCACTTGACTTATTGCAATTTGTCAAAGTTGTTGTTGTCCAATCTTTTCTGGAAATGAAAAAAGCCCATGCATCAAAATCACAAATCTTTTTTGATAGTTAAGCAACAGTTTCAGTCAAGTGGAATTCATATAAAAATAACCCACAATGCATCAAAATCACAAAAAAGCAGTCATATGAATAAAGTATAGACTAGTACTTACATATATTTTTATTTTTCGGTATCTTTAACCAAAATTTAAAGGATAGGTATTTTATTTTGAAACAGTAGAACCTGTTTGAATGGAATACTGTTTGGTCTGAAGATTTTTTGTGGTCAAACAAAAAGTTTTTAACTTACAGTAGTTTTTCAGTATTATGTTCCTATAAAACTAGTGAAGTAGGTTTTTAGTTTACTCAGCATTCCATTTATACAGGTTAAGCAGTGCATTTTCCACTAGAATTCCATTTTGCTGCAATCCTATTGGCTTTGCAAAAATTGATTGATTGACAGCTGAATTGACAGTGATTATAAAAGACACCATTTAAAATTAATTGACTAAACATGACTTGAAATCATTGATTGATTAATTGATCAATTGAACAATTATTTGATTAATGAATGGGTTTTACATTTAAATAAAAAATACTTCTTTTTATAGGGGCATCAATAATAAATAAATTAGGAAAAGTGCCAGAAATTTTACCTTTGCCTTATGCTCCGATAATGTGCAAGCAAGGCTCTTTTGCATGCAACATTGTGGTAGGCATTGGTTTTAAGATATCTTGTGAAACACTTTTATTTTTTAATGCTGATTTCATCAGTTTTTAAAGTTTAGGTCAAATCTGTCCATTGTTCAAACCTGACCTCCCATTTATGGAGCAAGCACTCTACAAACTGAGCAACCATAGTGGTATCCCAGCAAGAATATTATGTGTTTAAGCCACTTAGAGAAGATCTCTGATCAGTTTATGAACTCTGTCTGGTTGACTCTTGATCTACATTCCTGGAGTTTAAATACTATGACAATATAAGTCTTTAGTTGTTAAGCTGCACAAAAAAAGTATAATGTTAAAATTCTAATGGAATAAAATTTCTTTTGACCTAAATTTGTGATATCAAATTTAGCTGTTATAAATATAGTATGAATAAATTTAATCTCTTTTTTGATAGTTGAGCAACCGTTTCATTCAAGTGGAATTCATATAAAAATAACCCACAATGCCAGAGCTGAAATTCAAATGGAGCAAAAATTTTGATTATACAGTGGGTGACTGAGCAACAATGAACTTTCAACAATAACACTACTTATGACTATAAAAACCCAGATAAAAGAGGCATGTTCTAATAATAAAAAAATAGGTCTATAGACTTGATGGGATTTCTTAAGGTCAGTTTCAAATCTTACTGGGGTAAAGCTAAGTAGAAGAAAATAGCTTTTCTTTCCAAAATAAATGTATTGACAAAAATACCCATAAAAGTAATAAAACATCAACCTCAACAAAGACATGAATTGGGAAGTTTTATCTTAAAATATTAAATAGTATGAATAAAACTTGATGTATTTAAACATATCTTACATATTATCTGAAATCTTGGATGGCACAGTGGTTAATATTTAACAGTATTGAATTACAGGTCATTAGCCTCAGCTTACTGGTATTTGAGCCCTGGTATATGACTGGTATTAAAATTAAAATTTGAATACACACACACACACACACACACACACACACACACACACACACAGAGAGAACACCTGTCTATTAAGACCACTGATTTATGGTCCCTATGCTGTATATTTCAACCAAAATAAACCTCAAATGCAGACCACCTGTTCATTAAGTCCATATTTCTAATGTCACATGGATGGTCGTTATATGAAAGTTTTTTTTTTTTTGTTGTTGTTTTTTTTTCCCTGTTTTCTTTGGTTTCTTTTGCCTTTTTATATTTGTACAGTTGTTTTATATACTTGAACTTGATCCATTCTCACCTTATGTACAATATATCTGTCATGTTATGAGTTATATTCACAATCCTAAAAATGACAAAATTACTTAAATATAGACATAACAGACAATTATAATTATTAAAATTAGAAACAGCAGCAAGATTACAAGTAGTAGACTGGAATAGAGTTGAGTAATGGTGTTCAATGTCCCAATCAAGAATATTTCACTTATATCGAGACATCCTCTGCTATAGACAAAAGTGCAGAAATTTTGCTTTGTGTTGAATGATGGCTTTATTTTGCCATGCCTACCGTGACAAGGGACCTTGTTGATTTTAAGTTCCTATCCGGAAGAACTAAGACTTTCATTTTGTAATGCCGAGTGCTTTGTGAAAGAACAGTCACTACCCACTTTCAAGTCTAGGGTCAGACCAGGTCGAGGTTCCAACCGACAACCTCCCACTTACAGAGCGGGCACTCTACCAACTGACCTACCACAGTGGTAGTAGTAGACTGGAGATATGGTGTCTAATGTCCCTGACAGTTTTTATTCACTTTCCTGTATATCAATGCTGTCAGTTTTTAAATGCAGGAGTATCTAGAGAAAAACACCAACCTTCAGCAAGCAAACGGACAAACTTTCAAAGATCTGACAGAGTGCGATTCAAACCTAGGTGGTGAGGGGCAGCTGTAAGCATGTTCTTTAGATCATTTGGCTGCCAAAGTTTTATACCAAGTTTTATGAGATTTGAAGATTAAATGGCATATTGGCAATGCATGTTTTGAGAACCAAGAACAGAAACAGCAGTCAGTGTTTTTACATTTCAAAGATAAAATAGAACAGTTAATATTCTCACCTTGAAGATCGGAAAGGTTGTCACCTTTGAAAGGACAAAAAGATTTTTTAAATTAAAAAAAATCCTGTCAGTGTTAAGCTTTATTCATTCATTTACAGATTCTCTTATATGACAGTAAATTTGAGAATAAAAAATGCGGTCAGTAATCTTATTGAAAGAAAACAAGATATATTTTAAGACATTCCATCATCTCGAAGCAGACATTTACTTCTATGTCAAAATATGATCTAATGCTTTCAATCATATTTAAGTAGAAAAAAATTTGATCCCGAAAATTGAGACTTTTATTTAGAAAATATCAAATTTTTTTGTGATGAAACAATTTGATCTCTCTTAATTCCGAGATTCTTATGTTGATATAGTTTAATCAGATAATAGTTTCTGGTTCAGATATGAAAAGAATGAATATTTTCAAGCTTAAACGATTTTGATTATACTTTGATTATAAATGGGACCTTAATATTGTCAGAATGTTGACCTACAAATTGAAATATATTTATAATGTAGTTAATTTGAGACAACATATGACAATTTGAACATTGGATTTATTGAACTGTGTTAAAAGTTTGATTGGCTATATCATGTACTGTGTATTGTAAATTAATCTGTATTTAAAACATGATCAGTCCTTCAATGACAACATCTCTTGTTAACTGTATGGTCAAATTAATAAGTCAAATTTCAAATATGCATTAATCTGGCTGTCATTTTTCGTCCCTTTTTGCACTTTATATAATTGTGTCTCTGTCCTTTTTTGCACTTTATGAAATTGTGTCTCTGCCGCTATTTGCACTGTATAAAATTGTGTCTCTGTCCCTATTTGCACTTTGTTAAATTGTGTCTCTGTGTCCCTATTTGCACTTTATAAAACTTGGTCTCTGTTCCTTTTTGCACTTTATTAAATTGTGTCTCTGTCCTTAATTGCACTTTATTAAATTGTGTCTCTGTCCTTAATTGCACTTTATTAAACTGTGTCTCTGTCCTTAATTGCACTTTATTAAACTGTGTCTCTGTCCTTTTTTGCACTTTATTAAACTGTGTCTCTGTCCCTTTTTGCACTTTATTAACTGTGTCTCTGTCCCTTTTTGCACTTTATTAAACTGTGTCTCTGTCCCTTTTTGCACTTATTAAACTGTGTCTCTGTCCCTTTTTGCACTTTATTAAACTGTGTCTCTGTCCCTTTTTGCACTTTATTAAACTGTGTCTCTGTCCCTTTTTGCACTTTATTAAACTGTGTCTCTGTCCCTTTTTGCACTTTATAGAACTGTGTCTCTTTTATCAAACTGTCTTTTTTCCAGTTGGTTTCTCTGTCCTTAAACTGTATTTTAGTGGTTCCTATTGGAAGAAAATGGATGTCTCATGTAACCAAAGGCATGTAACTTGCAGTATGAACATAAGTCTTATTGATAAAAATTATACTGTAGATTACTTATTCTTCATGAATTCAATGATGAAGTCATTAAGACCTATTCATGCATGAAACTTTGAATTCACATTTCAATGAGTCTTTTTTAAACCTAAATATTAAATTTTAGTATATTAGATTATTAATGTGAAATTTGAATTGGCATCCTTGTCAGATCACAAATTAACCTGAAAATTTTATCTCCTACAAGTACATGTATATAAAATCTGATCTACAGTACACAGGTTAATGTCTGCACATTGGCCTGGGGCAACATGTAGACACAAAACTCCCGCAACTTATGTTTGTACACAGGTTACAAATGCTGTCTACAATGGATCCTCAGATGTACCTTTTTTTTAATCTCTAGAGTAGTGATATGTCTTAGTTTTAGGTATATCAGATCCTGTGTATCCATGTTCAAGGGACTTGAGTTTCAGTGAAAAGTGACCTTATAACATTTAGTGTATCTTGAGTTCAAAATGTTTAAATCAGACATAAGAACATTGAGGGTATCGTTAAAGGGTCAGGTAAATGATGCCTCAATTAGGATAAAAATTACCCTTGTAAATCAAGTTTTAAAAGTTAAGGTTTGATTAAAGTCAGCTGATATTACAGTACTTATGTGAAAGACCATAAAAATTTACAGTATACCAGTCCTGTAAAACCTTTCTGTAACATGAGTTTCAAGCCTTTCATACTTCTTGAGAGGCTTATCACGCTGCCCAGAACTTATCTAAGGTTTAACAGGAATACAAAACTGGCCCTGGTTTCACAGTTGTTCCTTGACTAAGATTTCCCTTAACTGAAATGAGGCAAATTTTATTCAAATCTTAATAACTTCATTAGTTTGTAAAATATTCCAGAATTAAAGATGCCATTTTGAAGATCACTGCAAGCTTATAACATTTGTATTACATTTGTGAAAAAAATCTATCAGTAGTTCCATTAAAAGATTGCCAAAATTTGAGTTAAAGGAAAAACTTAGTGAAGGAATGATTGTGAAATTGGGACCTGTTTCTTTTTGTGGGAGTTCAATTCATCACATGTTTTAATGTACCATATCTGCTCATTCTTTTGATTCCAGATTGGACTGGAAAAATGTAAATTTCAATGTCTTGCTTAAAAACTGGACATGACATACCAGGATGGGGCTCTTAAATCATATATATGGCTGCAGTCTTATACTAACTTAGAAATGTACTTTAACTTCTTCACTTTTCAAAATCTTTAACCACATATTGAAACATATTTTTTTAAAGTTTAATTGGAAAAACACGATTTTGTTTTAGAAGTAGGAAATTTGATAAATTAGAACAATTCTCTCACACCCTACAACAGCGAAATGTTAAAAGTTGTAAGAAATATAGGATGTATGCATTGATAACAAAAGTCTGTTTCTCTTTCTGTTTCCTGTTTTTTCCTCTTAAAGTTTTAAATTCTCCTGATAAGGATGTGCTGTTTTATTTAATTTTCCAAATCATTATTACAATATGTCAGCATAAGACCTTATTGTGCCATAAATGTTTAGTTTAAAAATGTCATGCAGTTTTTAGGTTTAACTTGTACTGGTTCTTTATTTTAACCATTTTAAATTAATTTAGTTCTTGAAGTTTGCCTGTTTCAGTTTGGTTTAGATGTAATTGACAACTCTGTAGGCTTGAATATTTATGTCTTCAAACAAAGTGGAGGACATATTTGTTTTGCTTCATCTTCCTTGCTTTCATCTGCTCTGATCATTTCTCAGAGATAGCATCACCTATAAGTTCTTTGATTTTAAAGGAATAATAAGATATTGTGTGATCAGCTATTTTTAGAACAAAATAATGGCATCCAATTACAGATAACATTTGTTATTCTCATTATTGCTAATCTATAGAAATTTTGAAGTAATTGTACTGATTTACCTGCACTTCCATCCTTGATTAATTAAGGCAATGTATTTTAAATAAAATAGCCAGAGTTCTGGTTATAGTTTTCAGAGTTTGGTATCTCTAAAATTATCTACATCTGTATGTGGTTACCTGCACAACTGCCATTTTACAATTAAATAATCGATAATAAATTTATCATTGGGAATGTTATTCATTATAAAACAGTAGGATCTGTTACCATGGTAATTAAATAAATAATAATTGAATTATGATGTGTTAATAATATGGTTTAGTAAAAAGTAGAGAGAGGTATTTTGAATCCAAGCACATGGCAAGTAATTTTTATGAACAGATAATTCTTGCATGGTCTTGAATAAATATAGTTACTGGTAATTAACAAATTTAAATATATCTAAAAGATTTTGGTCTGTTCTAAACAGGGAAATGTCTGGCATCTTTAGGGGGTGTAATTTTGTGCTGGACCATTCACAGTTAATAATGGACAAACAGAATTACTGATTTAATTTTAAACAGTGTGTAACCAACCTACCAAGTTATTATAATTTCCTTGGGTTGAGTTACACATATTTCATATTTGGTGTTCTGATAGGTCTAGAATATTTAAGATAATTGGGATATGTCCCATTCAAAAATATTTCACTTATATCAAGACATCACCAGCTGTAGGTGAACTTGCAGCTGTGCTAAGGGCAATGTGCAGGGAGGGTTCTTTAGCATGTTATATAAATGCCTGCCATGGGGCATCAATTCTGAAGGTCTCCAAAGGACCCAAAGACTTTTATGTCCAAATGCTGAGTGCTTTGCAAAAGAGGAGTCACTACCTATTTTCAGGTCTTGGTCAGAGCTGACATGGGTTCAAACCTCAACCTCCCACATACAAATGGAGCACTCTACCATAGAACATTTAAGAATTGTTCTAAACTATACAAATCAGAAAATCACAAAATATTTTAAGAAATATCCAGTTTCTGTCACATACACCAGTACTTATTATTTTGCTGTTAACATTTTCATAAATAAATACTTGTATTCAAATCTAGATTAATCACAATTTATTCAGTCTGATTTTGATGATACATGTAAATTAAGGAAACTTATAAAGAAAAACATCAAAGATGTCAAAATTCTGTGGGAATAAGTGAGGTGGCATTATAACAAGGTTGTACTGTTTACTTTAAAGAATACATAAATTTTTTGAAGTAGTAAACATTCTCAGTGTTATGGTTGTTACCTAATACATTCCATCTATATGATAATTGAGTCTTATTAAGTTCTTACCCAGTGTAACAGGTACTTGAACATGGATTACATACACACTATATAACAATAGATGAAAGTGTGTTAAAAACACGTTTCCATGAAAGGCAGCTTTGTGTTGTGTGAGGAGTATGATAATTTGTGATGATGTTGTGTTTTTGACTTTGATATTTGGGCCATATGGCGTGGGTTGTTTTCATTGATAGGTTTATAATAGTTTTGAAGTTTGCTGTATTACCATATAATTGGCTACACTTGATTTAAACTTCCCCAGTTAGTGGTCGGTTAAAAAATTCAATAAGTACTGTAAACCTGATAGGAACAGATGCAGAAAATCTTTCTTCTTCTTCTTTTTTTTTTTTTTTTTTTTGTTTGTTTCTTTCTTTCTTAAGTGTGCGACAAGGAGTATACCATTGTATGTGGTCTTTTTATACTTTTTATTTGGAGATAAATTTGTTCACTTTAAGTGTGCACAAGTAGCTTGTTATTTATTTTATATGCAGTCTGTTCTTAATTTTTTTGGAAGATTTATGAAAAATCGAATAACTTTCTTTTTAAGATGGTACCTTATAAGCTTGTATTAAAGTGGATGTTTAAAATTGCATTACTGTAGGTACTCTCTTGAAATTTGAATTATAGGCTATCTGTTAAGGATGTATAATTCTGTTGTAATGAAATATTTTGAAGATAATGCTGATTTTAACTGGAGGAATTGGTTCCTATTCTTAACATACTATTGGCAACAGCAAAGCAATTGATCTTCTGATGTAACTTGCAGCAAATTCTATTCTCTGACTTCTAATTGTAGGGAACATTTTAATATACTGGTTCAAAATCAAACTTAGTAAGTGTAAAGCTCTATTAAAAATTGTATTTCTGTATATTTTACTTACTTGAAATTAAATCTATAGCCTGTTTGTTAAATGCAAGCTTTTTAAAGTTGTAATAATGATGATTTTTTAAGTACATGATTAAGAATTGGTTTTCATTCTTGGCATTCAAATATGGTAAGTGTATTCTAGCATTTAACTGCTTAATATGAACCTTTAACAAGAGATCATTTTATCACAAGTTAGTAGATTATTGTTAGATGACTCCATCATGCAGAGAGAGAGAGAGAGAGAGAAAGAGAGAGAGAGAGAGAGAGAGAGAGAGAGAGAGAGAGCGCAAGATTTATGTACATGTATATACATGTGTAGTATTGTTTGAGTTGGAAAATTTGTTCTTTGTATATGATGTTTTAAGATCATCTTATAGTTTGAGAATAATAAATGATTTTGTATTTTCTTTGCCTAGGAGTTGTGTAAAATACTGACTTTCTGATCACAGTGTCTTTTTTCACTGACTAGTGTCCAAGCTGAATCCCACTTAGATAGATCCTAGTTTGAGATAATTTGTCAGTTATGCTTGATGAAGGTAATGAAAGATGATTTTCTCCAGATGCTCCAGTTTCCACCATCACACCAGAGCTATCTTCTGTAATATAATTGAAAGAAAATCTTGACTGGGACTTGAAATGCTATTACAATGTACTCAGCTTTCAAGAACAGACCATAGCTAAGGAATTTGACCAGTAGAAATACTTATCCAATACTAAACCATTGATCATTTGGTGCAACTTACAAGAAAGTCTGTTCTCTGACATCAAATGGGATAGAAGTTGTCATTTATATATTATATTGGTACAAAATCAGATTTAAGGCCTTATCAGATTCAGAACTGTCTTGGGTGGCTCAGTGTTAGAGTGATTACTTTGAGAGCAAAGGTGTTAGGGTTATAACACTAGCAGAGTCACACATTAGACTTTAAAATTTGAGAAACTACTTCTTCGCCTGGCGCTCATCATTTAGACTGGTGTCATTTAATGTTAGGGTAATGTGACTGGGTAGTGGTATGCAACAAGCCTATCAGATTCAAAGTTTTATCTGGTATCAGACTGTCTGAACTCAGTGTAACATATTGCAGTTTGCTTCCTTTGATGCTGCGTGTTAATTTCTATGGATCTCATCTTTTTGAGGTTTAAGATGCATTTATTTTTGCTTGTAAAGAAATAAATTGATATACAATATCATTCTGAAAATAAAAATGTCATTAGATGGATTTAAATTTTTTTTTTTATTTCTGGGTACAAATTTTAGAATTTCAGCATTTAATATCAACTTTAAAGAAATCTGACATACCAGAAAAATTTATGGCGAATTGATTATATATCACAGAGCAAGCTCATGTTACAATTAGGAAAATGTTAAAGTTTGAATTATATCCGTTAATTTTTCAGCCATATATCCTGTCTGAAGTTTTACATCTGGACTGCTAAGCAATATGCATTTGCATTTTTCAATTTTAAATTGTCAGGAAACTTAATGTTATAAAAAAAACTACTAAATAATTCAATTGTAAAAAATAAAGTGAGGAAAAACATGAATTTTTTAAGCTGTCAAAGCTAGTGAACTTTAACTTACAGACACCTCACATCATTAAAACTGCATTAGGGTCCGTTATTCAGGAATGTGATGAAAGAAACTAAAATACCCAGAGAAAAAACAGTGAACAAACATTAACTTTTTCAATCTAGGATCAAATTCAGGCACCCTTCTAAGTGGACACTCTAAACCACTAAACCACTTGAGGCAAGGTGCACAATAAAAGATCTATAAAAAAAACCAATCTATAAAGACATAAAAAGGTGTCTTTTGAGGATATATATATATATATATATATATATATATATATATATATATATATATATATATATATAAATATATTATATAAAATAACCCCTACACTTTTCTATGTACAATTGAAAAAATATGACCTTGTTATAAAAGAATATGAAGTCATAATTAAATGATTTCTTAAATATGAATAGATCAGAGTTTGTATGCAGTGTGTATATCTTGATCTGCCCCCCCCCCCCCCCCCCCCCCAATTTCTTCATTCAGACTGAGTTCATATTAAATTGAAATCAGTATGCTAAGACACAGTGTTAAATTATAGGATCTGATCATAAATATCAGTTTTAAGTATATCAAAAACTAGATCAATGTCATTGCTTTTCAAGGACTGCATGAATGCAGTTAAAATACATGATCTTGATAAAAACTTTAATTAGAAAAAGGGCACCTGTTTAAACTTTGATTATCTTTTAATTGTCGATTTGGCTTTCAGATCTAACACTTTCCATTCAGGTAATGTGACAACCGATAATTTTTATACCTGGTTGGTAAACCACCACCAGCAAAGATTTTAGATATATGTCGTTAAATGCTCCGAGATGTATACTTGTATATAAATGACACTGTCCTTTATGATCCTGCATGCATACTGTTCTCCAAGTCCTGAGATGAATTCTAATGAAGAAAACTAAACTATAGATATATACAGCTGTCATTAATAAAGTAACAGAAAGTATTATTATTTAGGTGTAATCTGTGATCAACTATTGATATGGTTAAAATTTGTTTGTTGCAGGCTTTTTTGCAACCTTTATGATGTATTTCTTTACACATTGATCAGTACTTATTTCGTACTTGTTTGTACCCTTTGGCTTTTATTGCATTATTACTACACATGAAACACTTGTTAATGATTTTTTGCACGATTGTAACAAATTTTTTTTCTTTTTTTTTTTTTTTTAAATCTGACCTAGAATTAAAAGTATTTCAATTTAAATCATATTTACCTGTACTTTGACCTTGATAACAAGGTTTATTTTAGATTTATTAGTACATTCATTAATATATAAAATATATCACTTAGTCAGATTAAAAGGGGCCTTGGTGGCTAAATGGTCTAAAACATGCTATATATCACAACTGCTATCACTTTCTAAGTGCAAATCCCAATTGAGCAGTTCCAATTGTTAGTGTGTTACCACTGTCAGCTCAACTCTGGTTTTATGTGATGGACAGTTTTTACCTGGTTTGGGCCTTTACTGGTTGGCTTATAATGCCTTTTATGTGGTTTAGCAATTTATAATTTTTCATTATGAACACTATTTTATCAAATCAGAGAAAAAAAACTTACACAAACATAGTGCAACTTGTCTTTCCTCAGAGTACCACTACGGTTGCTCAGTTAGTCGAATGCTCAATTCATGTATGGGAGGTCAGGGATCAACTCTGGCCAGGTCTGACCAAGAATTGAAAATTGGTAGTGACCATTCTTTCGGCGAGCACTCAGCATTGAGAAATGAAAGTCACAGGGTCCTTCAGAGGAGAACTTATAAACCAATGCCCTATGTCACGGCAGGAATGTGGAATGTTAATGAACCCCCCCCCCCCCCCCCCCCCCCCCCCATGCACATTGCCCTAAGTGCACTGCAAAGGTCAAAATTTTGCCACTTCACCTGTAGCTGGTAACGTCTTGTTATAAGTGAAATATTCTTGACTGGGATGTAAAACCCCATTAAATCAATCAAATCAGTCTTTTCTCAGAGTATTTAAAATGTTTTAAATAACCTTAGAAAATTCACTGTTTATCAAATGTTAAATATTTAATTGCATTTTAAGTCTAGACAGTTTTGTTACAAATTTGTTTTGCTAAATTTGTAAGGTCAACAAATAATTTAATTTAAAAAAAAATTTTTTTTGTATGATTCATAACATAATAAGTTGAGTATTTTGAATACAAATAAATTTAAAAAAAGATCAAACAAATGCACAGATTTACCTAACCTTTATTCACCTTGGGACATGTAATAATTGTGTTGGAAGGTTAAGTAGTGCCTTAAAAATGTACAGAAAAGATGGATAAAAATTTTAAGCATGCCATGCTTGTAAGTTTTATCTTCAACTTTGGTACTCAAAAATAAAAAAAGTTTTTGCACAAAGATATATAGGATTAAATGTGAATGTGAGGTATTTGCTCTTTTCCAGCTGTAAATAGCTGTAATAATATCTCTCTCTCACTTATAAACTCACTTGCTAATCTCATTGTCTCATTTTTTTAAGTTCCTTCCTGACATTACTCTGTATAAGCAAAAGGTGTTTAACAATGTTGCATATCACAGTTAAAATACATGTATAATCTTAACATAACAAGACTGGTTTTTTGCCAAGCACTTGGCATTTAGAAATAAAAATCATGGGTTCTTTGAAGGAGACCTTAAAAACTTATGTCCCATGTCAAAGCAGGTGTGGTACTTTAAAAAAGCCTCACTGCACATTGTCCAAAGCACACTGCAAAGGACAAAATTTCTGTCACTTCATCTATAGCTGGTGACATCTCAATATAAGTGGAATATTCTTGACTGGGATGTAAAAACCCATTAAATAATAAAATCTTTACATATCAAGATGTACTTGTGCTCCGAGAATGCATATACAGGTGAGAAAAGTACCAAATATACCTTGCCACCTTGCCTCTGCCTGGTGTTTGGTGACAAAATAACAGACTGGAATAGAATAACCTCATTTATATGTCTCTCTTAGTTTAACTATTTTGGTTTTTGAAGTTTTAGTTTATAATATTAGGAGTGGAGTGGAGTAATGGAGTTTTATGCCCCAGTCAAGATTCTTTCACTTATTTCAAGGCAGTCAGTTCTGGGATGGTGGAGGAAACCGGAGTGGCCGGAGAAAACCACCAACTTTTGGCAAGTGAACTGACAAACTTTCTCACACTAGGATCTTTCTGGTTGGGATTCGAACCCAGGCGGTGAGAGGCGCTGTGATCCATAAGTGCGTGCTTTAGACCACTTGGCCACCGAGGCCCCTTATAATATTAGGCCACAAGAATCTATATTTCATATCTCTTTACGCGTCTTTATAAACAAGTTATGTATAATTTATAATTTTAATTTTCTTTTACTAAACAATTTTTCCATTATCTTTCAGATACAAAAGGCATATTCCCATATGTTCTAAATTTAGCAACAAGGGCAAAAATAACAACAAATGCAACTTGTGGTGAAAAAGGTTCAGAAATTTTCTGTAAACTAGTGGAACATGTTAGGATATTTCCCGCAGAAAATAGACACTGTGATGTGTGTGATGCACGTAGTAATTTAACAGAACAAAGACATCCAGTCAGAAATGCCATTGATGGAAGTAACCGTTGGTGGCAGAGTCCCACATTGACCAATGGTGGGGAGTTTAATTATGTTACTATAACGTTGGACCTGAGACAGGTAAGGTCATCTTATGTATAAGTATATATACATGTATTTAGTTTAACCTGCTGTACTCACCACTTGTTTAAATTAAGAACACCATTTCAAAGGTCTTATTGCTTGATTTACCAAAAGAGTGGAGTGGAGTAATGGAGTTTTACACCCGTCAAGATTCTTTCACTTATTTCAAGACGGTCATTTCTGGGATGGTTGAGGAAACCGGAGTGCCCGGAGAAAACCACCGACCTTCGGCACACGAACTGACAAACTTTCTCACACTTGGATCTGTCCCGAGTGGGATTCAAACCCAGGCAGTGAGAGGCACTGTGATTCGTAAGCTGGGGCTTTAGACCACTTGGCCACCGAGGCCCCCTTTTAACCAAAAGGAACCTTTATATAAAGACCACTGGTCTATAAATTTCTTATTTTTGGGTCTTTACATACAGGTTTTATAGTATAATGTGTAACCATTGGCTTGGAAAATCTATTTTTAAACAACTGCTCTAGGACTTGTAACTTGACAAAACTGTTGGTCCTTAAAAAAGTCCAGTATCATGAGCCAGTGAGTCTATCAGTCTCTGTTCTTGTGTTCAGAAAATTAGCAGTGTACAGAATTATTCTGGTTCAAGAATAGAACTTGATTTCTCAAACCTTGAACTAGAGAATGTTATAGACATGGTTTTAGACCAGCCTCCAATGAGCATCATTATTGTAGCATTGTTTCCTATAACGTTTTAATACTATAGCAAGTTATGTAAAATCTATTATATTACAACATGGGGACATTATATATGTGTTTTTATCTTTTGTCACAAGCTTACACTTGACTGCAATTGCTTGTTCATATCTGTTCCAATAATGAATTAATATTTAAGATACACAACAGTTATCTAAATAACTGAAATTATTGTGCAATATGTAACATCAGTCATAAAACTCTCTCATTTGCAGTATTTTCTCTTTTAATGCAGGGGCCTGGGTGGCCATGTGGTCTAAAGCGCGTGCTTACGGATCACAGTGCCTCTCACCACCTGGGTTCAAATCCCACTTGGGACAGATACTAGTGTGAGAAAGTCTGTCAGTTCCCTTGCCGAAGGTCGGTGGTTTTCTCCGGGCACTCCGGTTTCCTCCAACATCCCAGAACTGACCGCCTCAAAAAAAGTGAAAGAATCTTGACTGGGGCTTAAAAACACCATTACTCCACTCCACTATTTTAATGCAAAAATAAAAAATAAATAAAAATAATGTGAGCTTGATATGTTACATTCCAAGTTGTATAAATTGTTAAATATTTCACTATATTATTCACATGGACATGTTTTACTTAAAGCCTTAATGGTGTACCTAATTTATGAGATGATTGTATGAGAAAAAGTCATATTTCATCAGCTCACCTAGCCATGAATTTTATGAAAAACAGATAATTTTGGCTTTCAAAAATTCCTCTTAAGAAACTATATAAACATATAATTATGGTAATTCATACAGAAAATCCAATAATGACCATTTAGGTAAAAAGCAAAGAGGAATATCTTTGATGCAGTTCAATTGGTGAAGTGACCCTTGTTAACTAGAGAACCACTTATAGGAATAAAATATATGTTCTGTATGTTTACAGAGATTGATAAATGAGCTCAACATATACTATATATCATAATTAGTATTTAAAGTTATGGTCAATGCACTGACTGGTGTTGGTGAAAGTTGTTATTGACCAAAACTCTACTAAATTTGAATGAATGCACTAGTTAGAATTGAAAAAAAAGAAAAGTTTTATTGACCAAAACACTTACGAAATTTGAAAGAATGCACTAGTTAGAATGGGAAAAAGAAAAGTTTTATTGACCAAAACATTTACAAAATTTGAATGAATGCACTAGTTAGAATGGAGAAAAAGAAAAGTTTTATTGACCAAAACACTTACGAAATTTGAATGAATGCACTAGTTAGAATGAAAAAAAGAAAAGTTTTATTGAGCAAAACATTTACAAAATTTGAATGAATGCACTAGTTAGAATGGGAAAAAGAAAAGTTTTATTGACCAAAACACTTACGAAATTTGAATGAATGCACTAGTTAGAATGGGAAAAAGAAAAGTTTTATTGACCAAAACACTTACGAAATTTGAATGAATGCACTAGTTAGAATGGGAAAAAGAAAAGTTTTATTGACCAAAACATTTACAAAATTTGAATGAATGTACTAGTAAGAATGGGAAAGAGAAAAGTTTTATTTACCAAAACACTTTTGAAATTTGATTGAATGCACTAGTTAGAATGGAGAAAAAGAAATGATTTATTGACCAAAAAACTTGTGAAATTTGAATGAATGCACTAGTTAGAATGGGAAAAAGAAAAGTTTTATTGACCAAAACATTTACAAAATTTGAATGAATGCACTAGTTAGAATGGGAAAAAGAAAAGTTTTATTGACCAAAACACTTAGGAAATTTGAATGAATGTACTAGTTAGAATGGGAAAAAGAAAAGTTTTATTGACCAAAACACTTACGAAATTTGAATGAATGCACTAGTTAGAATGGGAAAAAGAAAAGTTTTATTGACCAAAACACATAGGAAATTTGAATGAATGCACTAGTTAGAATGGGAAAAAGAAAAGTTTTATTGACCAAAACATTTACAAAATTTGAATGAATGCACTAGTTAGAATGGGAAAAAGAAAAGTTTTATTGACCAAAACACTTAGGAAATTTAAATGAATGTACTAGTTAGAATGGGAAAAAGAAAAGTTTTATTGACCAAAACACTTACGAAATTTGAATGAATGCACTAGTTATAATGGGAAAAAGAAAAGTTTTATTGACCAAAACACTTTTGAAATTTGAATGAATGCACTAGTTAGAATGGGAAAAAGAAAAGTTTTATTGACCAAAACATTTACAAAATTTGAATGAATGTACTAGTAAGAATGGGAAAAACAAAAGTTTTATTGACCAAAACACTTACGAAATTTGAATGAATGCACTAGTAAGAAAGGGAAAAACAAAAGTTTTATTGACCAAAACACTTACGAAATTTGATTGAATGCACTAGTTAGAATTGGGAAAAGAAAAGTTTTGTTGACCAAAACACTTACGAAATTTGAATGAATGCACTAGTTAGAATGGGAAAAAGAAAAGTTTTATTGACCAAAACTCTTACAAAATTTGAATGAATGCACTAGTTAGAGTGGAAAAAAAGAAAAGTTTTATTGACCAAAACACTTACGAAATTTGAATGAATGCACTAGTAAGAAAGGGAAAAAGGAAAGTTTTATTGACCAAAACACTTACGAAATTTGATTGAATGCACTAGTTAGAATGGGGAAAAGAAAAGTTTTATTGACCAAAACATTTACAAAATTTGAATGAATGTACTAGTAAGAATGGGAAAAAGAAAAGTTTTATTGACCAAAACACTTACGAAATTTGAATGAATGCACTAGTAAGAAAGGGAAAAAGGAAAGTTTTATTGACCAAAACACTTACGAAATTTGATTGAATGCACTAGTTAGAATGGGGAAAAGAAAAGTTTTGTTGACCAAAACACTTACGAAATTTGAATGAATGCACTAGTTAGAATGGGAAAAAGAAAAGTTTTATTGACCAAAACACTTACGAAATTTGAATGAATGCACTAGTAAGAAAGGGAAAAAGGAAAGTTTTATTGACCAAAACACTTACGAAATTTGAATGAATGCACTAGTTAGAATGGAGAAAAAGAAAAGTTTTATTGACCAAAACATTTACAAAATTTGAATGAATGCACTAGTTAGAATGGGAAAAAGAAAAGTTTTATTGACCAAAACTCTTTTGAAATTTGAATGAATGCACTAGTTAGAATGGGAAAAAGAAAAGTTTTATTGACCAAAACATTTACAAAATTTGAATGAATGTACTAGTAAGAATGGGAAAGAGAAAAGTTTTATTTACCAAAACACTTTTGAAATTTGATTGAATGCACTAGTTAGAATGGAGAAAAAGAAATGTTTTATTGACCAAAAAACTTTTGAAATTTGAATGAATGCACTAGTTAGAATGGGAAAAAGAAAAGTTTTATTGACCAAAACATTTACAAAATTTGAATGAATGCACTAGTTAGAATGGGAAAAAGAAAAGTTTTATTGACCAAAACACTTAGGAAATTTGAATGAATGTACTAGTTAGAATGGGAAAAAGAAAAGTTTTATTGACCAAAACACTTACGAAATTTGAATGAATGCACTAGTTAGAATGGGAAAAAGAAAAGTTTTATTGACCAAAACTCTTACAAAATTTGAATGAATGCACTAGTTAGAATGGGAAAAAGAAAAGTTTTATTGACCAAAACATTTACAAAATTTGAATGAATGCACTAGTTAGAATGGGAAAAAGAAAAGTTTTATTGACCAAAACACTTACAAAATTTGAATGAATGCACTAGTTATAATGGGAAAAAGAAAAGTTTTATTGACCAAAACACTTTTGAAATTTGAATGAATGCACTAGTTAGAATGGGAAAAAGAAAAGTTTTATTGACCAAAACATTTACAAAATTTGAATGAATGTACTAGTAAGAATGGGAAAAACAAAAGTTTTATTGACCAAAACATTTACGAAATTTGAATGAATGCACTAGTAAGAAAGGGAAAAAGGAAAGTTTTATTGACCAAAACACTTACGAAATTTGATTGAATGCACTAGTTAGAATGGGGAAAAGAAAAGTTTTGTTGACCAAAACACTTACGAAATTTGAATGAATGCACTAGTTAGAATGGGAAAAAGAAAAGTTTTATTGACCAAAACTCTTACAAAATTTGAATGAATGCACTAGTTAGAGTTGAAAAAAAGAAAAGTTTTATTGACCAAAACACTTACGAAATTTGAATGAATGCACTAGTTAGAATGGAGAAAAAGAAAAGTTTTATTGACCAAAACATTTACAAAATTTGAATGAATGCACTAGTTAGAATGGGAAAAAGAAAAGTTTTATTGACCAAAACACTTTTGAAATTTGAATGAATGCACTAGTTAGAATGGGAAAAAGAAAAGTTTTATTGACCAAAACATTTACAAAATTTGAATGAATGCACTAGTTAGAATGGGAAAAAGAAAAGTTTCATTGACCAAAACATTTACAAAATTTGAATGAATGCACTAGTTAGAATGGGAAAAAGAAAAGTTTCATTGACCAAAACACTTACGAAATTTGAATGAATGCACTAGTTAGAGTGGAAAAAAAGAAAAGTTTCATTGACCAAAACACTTACGAAATTTGACTGAATGCACTAGTTAGAGTGGGAAAAAGAAAAGTTTTATTGACCAAAACACTTACTAAATTTTTTAAAGAAATAATTTATGAAAAAAAAAAATTGTGTGAATTAAAGAGTATGATTTATTTCTTAAGTTAACATGTTTAGTCTCTCAGGTTGTTGAGAACCTTTTTTTTCTCTGGTTCCTCCCAACTGCCTCTGTGGTTCAGTGATAGAGCATCCACCTTAAGAGCAGAGGTCATGGGTTTAAACTCTTGCTGGTTATACATTAGACCTTAAAATTTGAGATACTGCTTCCTCTCCAGGCACTCAGCATTAAGAGGACAGAATATCAACTGGTTCACCCAGTGCCAGGATAATGTGACTGTGGGAGTTGTATGCTTGTCTGCGGCATACTGACATGGTGACCTAGCACCTCACCAAAAAAGTCGCCCTTAGTGCATGTTAGTAAATGACAGACCATAATACATACTTGTACATCACACACATACACGAACTTGTTTTTATATTAATCCATAAAGAATAATAACCTAGCTCTCATCATGAATAGCTGGAAAATTGCTGATGTGACAACAACAACAACAATGTGTGGATCCTCTGGTTTCCTCCACTGTCCACAAACTGACAACTGCAGTATGTATAAGTGAAAAAATCTTGACTGTGTAGTTAAACACTTTTAATCCTAATTCAATCAGTTTGTTGAGTTGTTAGTGTCAAGCACAAAGGGGTCACACTTGTGTGGGTTAATGTTGCAGACAAGCTGTACCATTTCCCTGACAGCTCTTGTTTGTTAATTTAAACTGACTGTGTTTGAAACTGACCCAAACACCTATGTTGTCTTACTGTATTGATAAAGGATTTTTTATCAGATTTGCACTTATTATGTTTCATCTATTGTTATTTAATTTTCAATTTACCATTCCCTACTTTTTATTTATTTGCTGAATAAACAAAAAAGTTTTCACGTGAAATGAATAATATGTAAAATTCGCATAAAATTTACGGGATATTCATTCATGAAATGAGACTCAAATGAAATTCACATGAACAAATTTTGGTTGTGAAAAGCCACAAAAATTGCACTGTACTTGTACATTTAAATGAACTTCATAAGTATTGAACTTATTGCCGAAGGTTAAAACTTTATTATTATTTATTCATCACACTCATTGAACCAGATATTAAAACCACAAAATTGTTGAATGGTTTGGTTTTTTTTTTTTTCAATATAAAGCTTTTATAAATAGAAAAATTATTTTCAAAACTCAAATTAATTTTGAAGCAAGAACAGTATCATACTGTTCACTGTCAAGCTTTCAAATAAAAAACTAAATGTATTCATTTCAAACTCCAAATTTTAACTTATTTCAGAGTAATGGTGTCACATCTTTAAGTTTTAGACATTCAATACATTATATTATATGTAATATTATTTGCAGTTGTATTGACATTTCAAAGTTGAATTTTACATATTGATAATTTAAAGTTTTTTTGCAGTAATGATGTCATGACATTTGATATAATATTTCTTATTTAGCCTTAATGAACCCCTGGCTTTACATTTTTCATGATTTTCTGAATGTTAAAAGTTGAGGAAAAATAATGAAATATTTTATTAGATCAAATAGGTTGTTAAATTAACAGAAATAAAAAACACATTTAGAATGTGAATGTTTTTTATTATGTTAATTAATGTTTCCTAACTTAGAACTACTTATTAATTTGTTCATTCATTCATCCACCTGGGTCCTGGATTAAAGGCAGTCAGTAACAGGATTGCAGCTTTTAATAAGATAGGTTTGCATTATAAAACCCTCATAGGCTTCCCCCACTTCATTGGTTGGTTGGTTGTAATGTTGTTTAACAACACATCAGCAATTTTTCAGCTATTTGTGATGAAATCAAGTTTATTAATCACTAAGGAATAATCATAAGAACAATTTTGTGTGTGCATAAAATTGGTGATTGTGTCTTATATTCTGCTTTATATAACATTTTGTTAAGCTTCTAGCTCACTTAGACTGTATGTCACAGACAAGAACACCACTCTAGCACTAGATGAACCAGTTATACTCTGTCTCCTTAGTGCTGAACACCATACAAGGAAGCAGCATCTGAATTTAAAAAGTCTTATGTATAAACCAATTGGGGTTTGAATCCCTGACCTCCAGTTCTTAAGGCAAATACTCTACCACTGAACCACTGAGATGGTCCTCCACACGTTATGGGCAAAAGTAAAAAGTAGGTCAAAGTCAAGGTCAGAAGTCTTGGCTAAGTTTTGATAGCTATTGAAGGTAATTCGACATGTGTTGAAGCTTAGTTTAATTAGCTAAGATAAAATGGCTAACATTAAAAAGATCAAGCTACAGAAATTGACACAATAAACAAGCATTGTATTACCTTCCAACCCACCCAACCCCCATATTTTGAGTTTCAGAATTTCTAAAATATTGCAGATCAGTTTTATTTTATGACACTTTTTTCATGATACTGAGCCATTGACTATATGATGGCATAAAATTTTCACAATTTCATGTAAAAATGCAATAACTTGTTGGTATTTATAAGTCTCAATGAAATAATTGTTTACAAGCACTTTATTTTCGCAGTTCGTAATTACATTGTAAAAACCGAAAGTAAAGAGTTCTACTTTAAAAAAGGCAATTAACAGTATATAAGTATTCTGACATTGTTAGTGTTGTGGTGTTTTGGTTGTGTATTCAATTATTGAAAAACAAATCTAGTGACTCATAGTCATGGTGTAAAATAATTTTTCTTGTTTTTAAAGTTAATTTAGGACCAAAGTTTGGTATGCAATAAATGGATACCTTTACTCATTACTATTGAAATTCATTAAAACAATACTTGTCAAATGACACATTGAATCTGTTTTTTGACATTTAAAGTCAGTTTAAAAATGTCTGAATTCAGCATTTTTGTGATAATTTAAAATTACCTTTAGGAACTTGTGTTGTGTATTTGTTATTGACTTTAAATTCTCATAACAAATCTGGGCTAGACACTTTTAAATTTTTAAGGAAAAAATTTAAAAATGCATAGTATTTTAAGTGTCAGTAGATATCGTAATTCTTTTATCAACATATTTATCAGAAAAATTTAAATAAGTCTATTTTAAAATAGGTCAAAATGCAGACTGATTTAAATAAAGTAGAAAAAATTGCTGTTCAGCAAAATGAAATAAATTTTGTTAAAAATTGTTCATGCATGTTTGATGATCCAAGTCAGTTACACCATACAAGTTTACATAATTGTCGCTCTCTTACTGAAAGGTGTGAAGAACAAATACACACACACACACATACACACACACACACACACACACACACACACACACATATATATATATATTGAAATGTTTTGAAATGATGTTCATTGTCAAATTTTTGCAAGCAAACTGAATAATGTCCATTCAAGATTGTGAATTGCATATTATATGTATTCATACATGTAGTCACATAATTTTTGTGGTTTATGGTCTTTATATGAATGCAACAGCTCTCAAGCTAGGAGAAATGGGTATTTCACATGGCAAATGAAATATATATATATATATATATATATATATATATATATATATATATATATATATATATATATATATATATATATATATATATATACATTTATCCATTAGGTATGCTTGGCATACATATATATATATATATACATTTATCCATTAGGTATGCTTGGCATACTAAGGTGAAAATATATCTTAAATATATTTCAAAAATTGTATTGCAGTGTATTAGCCTATTGGCCATTTTAGCACAGTGATAAAAATCATTAGTATTGCTTATTATACTTTTTCATGCTTGATTAGTAATCAAGTTTTATATTGGGATTTAATCAAGTACTTAAGAGGTTGAAGAAATGTATGCTTATGCAGTAATTACTTACAACAGTCAGGTAAGATGGTGTGTGACATGCAAAGTCAATTTATAAAGTCACAACCAAAGTGAACCAAAGTGAACCAATCAACTTTCTTTTTCTAATAATAAATTTTAATGCCCTACTTGTTGAAAGTATGGTTGCTTCATTTTTTTCAAGTCATTTGGTTGAGGACCTGGCTGGAGATCAAACCTGGATCTCTCAGTTACATACCAACTGAACTTTGGTATTGGCTTAAAAAAAGATAACACAAAACACCCAAATCTGAACCCCATACTTTTATTGATTGATGGATTTAATGGGGTTTTACGTCAGAGTCAAGAATACTTCACTTATATCAAGATGTCCTTAGCTATAGATGAAGTGGCAGAAATTTTTACCTTTGCAGTATACTTAGGGCAAAGTGCAGGGAGGGTCCTTTATCATGCTACACCTTTCATGACACTGGCATTGGTTTTTAAGGTCTCATCCGAAAGACCTTGTGACTTTTATTTCTAAATGCCTAGTGCTTGGCGAAAGAAAAGTCACTACCAATTTTCATATCTTGGTCAGATGGGGCAGGGGTTTGAACCCTCAACCTTCCACGTATGAAGCAACAGTCTACCAACTGAGCTACCCTAGTGGTCCTTACTTTTCTTGTTACAATGGCTGATTAATTTGCTTTGTGATATTTTTGTGTGTTTTATTGAGGTTTTTATGTAAAAATCAGGATGGTTTAATTACATGACCTATTAGAAACAGGTGCTTGTTTGTGTTGATGCGCTGACCACATGCAATGAATTATATCCAATTTATTATACTACATCTTCATGAATGCAATGAAAAAGAATACCTTGATTTGTGGGCTGTCAGTTGGACCAACAGGTCTGAAAACATTTTTTTTAGATTATCAAAATTTATCCTAGCCCAACAGGACAGAAATACTAAAGTGTTTTTTTTCAAAGATAATCTTAAGTTTTATCTTACAATAACATCAAGGTTATCAACAAAATATGATTTTTGTAACAGAATAAATAATCACAAGAAGATATCTTGTATTGACTGAATTCTTATTACCGTATTCTGTTATGTACCGGTAGTATTTTAAAAACAACGTCCATTATCAAAACATTACAACTTGCAATATTTATATATTTTTGCAGTTAGTCATTGTCAACCAAAAGTTTACCTATAAATTGATATTTAGAGAGACCCCTTAATGTTATTTTGATACAAAACATTTGTTTTAGCATGGTATAATCTTGAATTGGAGGTTAATATCAAGGTTTTGAAAAAAAGGCATGTATTCACTCACTCCATCTTTCACATGAAGGAAAAAAAATTCACAATGAAAAATTGTTTCTGATATTTTATGTGGTTTATACATCAATTTCTGTCTGATACTGTAGATCCTGTCTAGATATAAACCACCTGTCTATAAAAACCACTGATTGTATAAAGGTAATCTATGGTATATAGATATATCATTTGCCAAATTAAAGACTGGAGTAGTGGTTGTAAAGACTGTTTAACAACCACCTGCCTTTAACAACCACCTAAGACTTTAAATGTTCTATGTATAATGGTCAACTGATAGAAATGGTGGATTCATTTGGTTTGAATCTGTGCATTCAGGCCTTTTACTCACAAGGGCAATTCTTAGTGGTTTCCTTTAACTCTAAATTTAATAGTGTGTCTTTTTTTGTAAAAATTCTATCAATTTTTGCCAAAAAAAGGTGGATTTATTTTGTAAAAATTCTATCACTGTTTGCAAAAAAAAGGTGGATTTGTTTCGTAAAAATTCTATGAATTTTTGCAAAAAAAAGATGGATTTATTTTGTAAAAATTCTATCAATTTTTGCCAAAAATAGGTGGATTTATTTTGTTTGAATTTATGGGTTCAGGACACCTGCTCACAAAGGACACTTTAGCAGGTTCCATTAGGTCAACTCTGAGTTAAACAGTATGTCTTATCTGTAAAAATTTATCAGTATTTGCTACTTGTGAAGTTGTTAATTGAACCAAATGTTATTGGGTTCATCTTCAGCTGAGTATACATTCATAATTTTTGTCGAGCCTGGGATTGCCATAAGATGAGACTTAGGTGTTGCTTTTCCAGTGTCATCTGCCGCAGTGGCAGCATGTCAAAATGTGAAAGTTTATGTTAAAGTAATGTATTTATTACTCGATCAAAAACTTCAACCAGGTGAGACATTTAAAGCCGTTGAATTCTTGTTTTTATTTTTAACTATGTTAGATATTTCTTTATTGAATACAGTGTCTGTGATTTATTCTATTAAATACAAACTTTTCATTAACAGGTTACAGCCCAATAAACTTAATTCAGTATGTAACATAACAGATGATAGTCTCTTCAGTCAAAGGTGGTTCATAAAGTGCAGAGTTACATTTCATTCGCAATGCATTTATTACTTTGGTTGCATGAAAAAAATATAATATTTTCTATTGACATAAATTGTTATTGATCTCTCATGTCAAAGAATTAATAAAAAATTTCTTTACATAATGTTGTTACAACCTCATAAAGTGCACCTAATCATAAAAGTTTGCTTTACCTTCATTTAAAGCCAGACTGAAATCTTTTACATATTTCCTCATGGTCTGAAATGTCTTGAAGCATGAAACTCTATAATGTAACATAAAACATTTATGATATAACATCAGTGCATGAAGTGGAACCAAGACTGCAAAGTTTATCGACTTTTACTTTCATCAGTCTAAAATGATGATCCCTAGTGATTCTTAGGCCCATAGTGGCCAAGTGTTTTGGTGCAGTCACAATAACATATGCAGCTCTTGAAGAAAGTCTCATATGGCCTATAAAATTTTCCAAATTGTCTGAACTGCAAAGGGTTAAAGTAAATCCTTAGGATAAGTAAGAAAATTTGTGTCATCATATCTAAAAAAATTGATGATGTGATGTGAAAAAAAAAATTGAAACAATCAACAATTTGGAAATATTTGATGTTAAATTTGTCACTTCTCCATGCTAATTATGGTCACAAATAACTGCTTGTTAACCTGTTCAAAAATTATCTACAACATTTGAAAGTTTGATTTTGATACTAATTGTAAAAAAATCACACATACTTTTTTTTAAATCTTAATATTATTGACAACTCCCACTAAACAAAAAATAATTTTTATAAATCTCAACTCTTTAGAAAAAAATACTTCCTTTTGTTTTTTGGTTTTTTTTTTTTTTTTTTGGGTTTTTTTTTAAACTTCTTGTACATTTTATAGGATATTTAAAATGAATTGTATAAGTTATGTGAAAGACATAGTCAAGTGTTAAATAGCTAAATAGCAACTTATTGTTTTTGATACAAGATCGACCCCCCCAGTACATAAAAGTAAAAAAAGTTTTGATTTTAAATTGATTTACAGTAGTAATTAGGAAGATTTATAATCTGTGAAGTAAACAGGTGCATGTACACTCTCCTTTTAATCTGGAGACAACTAAACTCAATTTACCCAAAATGTAAAAAATGTGTATTGTCAATTCTGACACTTGACACTTAAAATAGATAAGAATTAACTCATATTATATATTATTTTCTTACTGAAGTGGCATATTGTTATTGTAGAAAAATGACACCCTTAAAAATTTTTCTTATTGTATTTCATCTAAAACAATTTGCAGCGGACACTGGTTATAAAGAATAATCAATGAACAACAGTGTTCACATTCTTTAAGTGAACATTAGCAGTGTCTATTTCAGGATCTGTCAGTAAGGAGAAATTTCGCCCTTGCTTTTAAAAATTAGGGGAATTTTGAATATTTGAGGGAGGGGAAACTGGGGATAACTTTAAAAAAAAATCTGTTACTCTTTGCTTTTTGCAGCTGACAGTAAACGAACCTGCAAATCAACTGGAATGAGATATAATTCAGAATACCTTGTTCATCATCAAACAAATTTACTTCAGTGTTGCATTTTACATAAGTATTTTATTATGCAAGACAAGTGCACATTTGGCCAAAAAGTACACAGAATCTGTAAAAACCTAACAGAAATTTTACAATCCTGTGTCCTAGAATAGTCATTGCATTAGAAAATGTTCTAGATTGGCTTTATAAGCATAATATTGTTCTATTTAAACTCCTATATGTCAACTGAAGTCCACTGTTTTACAAAATGTTTTCAACTTATATTCGGTTATATTGATGTCATAGTGGGTACCACAAATATGCAGTATGTGTTTGATCGTGATGTTAAAGGTCAAAGTTCATTTAGATGTTTTGTCCCAGTTACTGTAGGTCACAACATATGTCAACAGTGTATGGCATATAGAATATTATCTGCTTGGCATGGCTGTAGTGTCCAGGATTAAGCTAATATTCTTACTAATTTATTTCTCTTTTTTCTATAAATAATTATGAAAGAAGGCCCTAAAAATGACTGATAAACCAGAAACATGGATAAATAGCAAAACCCAGATACCTTAATTACCATCTAGGGGTTTGTTGGAAATGTTCATTATGATTGGTCTAGTGAAGTTTACTAAACCTAAATACAGTCCATTGCAATTTTCTAGGATATATAAAGTATTTACAAAATATTACAGGTCCAACCAAAAATTATGGATACATTGTATATGAGGCTGACAGACTGGTCTAATTTGGAATCATGTAACTTGATGGTTGATTTTTTTAAAGCTAGGGCGATTCAAAAGAGGTTAATTAAAGACGCTGTTTATTACTTAGATTCAATTCATCAATACAAAATTAATTTGAATAAAATATGTAAAGTTTAATAAATACAAATATGCAAACTTCTTTGATTTTTGATACAACACCTACCAAATCTTCTGCCCCCCCCCCTCCCCATTCAAATAAATTTTAGATTTAGATTTGAGTTGGAAATATAGTTCATGAAATACCCTTATACATGTACTTATATATATATATATATATATATATATGTATATATAACCAACCTTAATATGTCAGGATATTTGACTAGCATGTATTAAGTCTGTGTAAGTTAGATTTCAGTTTTTATTATCAGAGATATATAGAGGGACCTACAGATAGTGTTGAATGTTCAAACAAATCATATAAGATATTACACATTGTAATGGTCATTTTACACACTGACGTTACCTGGACATAATAAATAAAACTGGAATTTTTTTTTGACATTCAAACATATGATATTTGAATAGAGAGTAATGAAAATTAGGACATTTGACATATGACAGGGGGTGGTGTTATATACTTACTATCTGGGCTTGATAAACGATTTAGTCTCCTAAGAAAATATAAGTACAGTTAAACCTGTATAAAACCGCCCATGGGGCATTAAAAGATGGACATTAGACGCATGTAGTGTTTATGTAAAGAATACTTTTAATTATCAGTAATTCAGTCATGAATCAAATCAACCTTATAAGAACTGGCTCCAGTTTCATAATCATCCCTTAACTAAGGTTATCCTAAACTTAAATCTGGCGAGTTTGAAATCTTAATAATTTGGTTAATTGTTTGGATAAAGTGTCATTTTGAAAATCACTTTTAAGTTCGCAACGTCCTTTGTTTAGTTTCATTACAAATGTTTATTTGTAATATGAATAGAAATTGCCAAAATTGCTAAAGTTAAGTTAAAAAAAAATCATAGTTAAGGAATGATTGTGAAACTTGGACCTGGTCTTAATGGAAGGTGGTCTATATAGAGAGGTGAATGTTATAGCATGTTTATGTGTATACTAATAAAGTAAAAAACAGTGTTGTGTTTGTGACAGTATTTGTGACAATTTTCATTTACAACAAGACTCAAGTAAGTAAAAAATACAAAACTTTATTCAAGTTAAATAATATTTTCTATATTAATTTTCCATAATTCATAATTCACAAAAACAGTGACATGTGCCACCCACTGCCTTAGTAAATGTAATCCCTTCAATAATGCCTACTTATTCTTGTTTGAGAAGGTGGATCAATAAATCAAAATGTTGGCTCATGGATCACAGTGCCACTCACTGCCTTAGTAAATGTAATCCCTTCAATAATGCCTACTTATTCTTGTTTGAGAAGGTGGATCAATAAATCAAAATGTTGGCTCATGGACCACAGTGCCACTCACTGCTTTAGTAAATGTAATCCCTTCAATAACTCCTACTTATCCTTGTTTGAGAAGGTGGATCAAAAAATCAAAATGTTGGCTCATGGATCACAGTGCCACTCACTGCCTTAGTAAATGTAATCCCTTCAATAACTCCTACTTATCCTTGTTTGAGAAGATGGATAAAAAAATCAAAACATTGGCTCATGGATTACAGTGCCACTCACTGCCTTAGTAAATGTAATCCCTTCAATAACTCCTACTTATCCTTGTTTGAGAAGGTGGATCAAAAAATCAAAATGTTGGCTCATGGATCACAGTGCCACTCACTGCCTTAGTAAATGTAATCCCTTCAATAACTCCTACTTATTTTTGTTTGAGAAGATGGATCAATAAATAAAAACATTGGCTCATGGATCACAGTGCCACTCACTGCTTTAATTAAAGTAATCCCTTCAATAACTCCTACTTATTTTTGTTTGAGAAGGTGGATCAATAAATAAAAATGTTGGCTCATGGATCACAGTGCCACTCACTGCCTTAGTAAATGTAATCCCTTCAATAACTCCTACTTATTTTTGATTGCTGAAGGTTGCTGGATTTCTTCAGTTTCCATGACCAATCAAGAACTAGCCATCTAAATATGATTAAAAGAATTATTACTTTTATTTCTTAGCTAATAAAATTGTTCTGTGATCACAATGAAACCATGGCTTGCATATCAAGTAACAGAATCTATTTATTTCTATGATATTCTTTGCAAGACTTTCTTAATTTATTGTCAAAAATCAAAAGTTTGACTGATAGTTAATTATGTTAAACATATAGACTTCTTAAGGTTTTTTTTTTTTTTGCATTGGAAAAACTGTATAGGTTCTAAAAACATGTTCTATCATGTCGTTAGCTTGCTTTACTGTGCAAATTTAGGGTACCATAAGATATCCAGATAGTGCAAAAGTAATGCTGATTACTTGGGAGACATGCAGGCACTAATTAGGTACTTTAACCTTGTAGTCATCCATAAATCCACTTTATATTACAAGATGTTGGATGTAATAGTACATTATTACTATGATTTATAGAAGATATATAAATTATTATGTTAGGAATGTTAGCCATTATATGGTTAATATTCTATTAATGTCTTTTTTTTTTTTCTCTGCTATCCTAGATTCTTTAAAAAATTGTGCTTTGTAAAATGAAACTAGAAATTTAAGGAGATAGGCTAGTATAATGTGAAATGTACTTTTTATGCCTCTTTAAAAAGTTATTACTGGTAAACTATTTTATTTCTGACATATTCTTTTTGTTAGCAAATACTATTCTTTTTTGACCAGTTAAATTTATCAGGTCACTGTTTTTGTGAATTATGAATTATGGAAAATTAATATAGAAAATATTCTTTTTTGACCAGTTTTTATCAGGTCACTCTAGCCTGTGTCATCTGTGCTAAGACAGCACTAGCAAGTACTCAACACAATTTAATTATGAGGGCTGTAGACAGGTAGTTTTGTTCATTCTCCTTGTGTGATGGTCACATTTGATTTACACTTCACAAGAACTTCATTGCATAACATTTTTCTTAGTTTCAATAATTATTTGATTTTATTTGATTTAATAGGGTATTATGTCCCACTCACTCACTGTCAAGAATCTTTCACTTATATTGAGATGTCAACAGCTTTAGGAGAAGTGGAGAAATTTCGACCTTTGCAGTGTGCTTAGGAGAGACATGACATGGGTCATCAGTTTTTAAGGTCTCCTGTGAAGGACCATGTCACTTTCATTTCTAAATGCCAACATTTACGAAAGAACAGTCACTATTAATTTTCAAGTCTTGGTCAGAAACGGCCAGGGTTCAAACTCCAACCTCCCACATACGAAGCAAACACTCTACCAACTAATCTTACTGTAGTGGTATTAATTTTTGGAGAGGAATTCTTTGAAGTCAAAGAATTATACGCAATAAAAGCTAAAATAGCTTCATATTTTCATTTTAAATGAACATAAAAACATAAAAGCAGTAAAAGTGTGTTGATGAATGTTTTAAATTTTTTATATTACATTTGCTTTTTATGTCGTTTTTCATCCTGACAGTTTAAAGCAAGTCTTTAACCAGATGTCATAGTTTGCTTTACAGAAGTCTGTCATTACGAAAATAAAGGGGCAAAAATTTTAATTTTTCATATATTTAATTATTAACCCCAAGTATTTAACATGTCTTGTAGATTTTTGTTATGAATTTTTGATGTCCTATTTATCTATTCATGTTTTTTTCTTAAATAAAAAATTTAAAATTGCAGAAATATTGCAATACTGATTTATTTATATGAGTCATACTGTCACGCAAACTGCAGGTGACTGATAATAGGGAATTTCCATTTAAGGCATAAGTGCATACTATTTACACATAAGGTGTTCAACAGTGCAGGTAATATGAAAAATGAATAATTCTCAATTTAAGTAGATATAATTATAAAGATTATTATTGCCCCTTTTTCTTCTGTTACACTTGTGACCTGAGTACAACTTTTTGATTTTTAAATTCCCTTGTAAGTTATTTTTTGACAGTCTTGATAAGTGGGTTAGATAATGTTCAATAAGTTTTGAATTAGTGCCAATTATTTCAAAATGAAGTCAAAAACATAATTAAAAAATATCTCAAGTGATCATTTTCAAATTGTCAACTATGAGAAAAGTCATATGACAGGGCATAAGTGTAAGCTGTAATAATTTCAATTTTTGTGATCCATTTGCCTCCCATAGGCTGACATTTTATCTTCCGAATTTTAGTCTTAGTTTCCGAATTTTAGTCTTTTTTTCCAGTTTAAACAGAAATAATTATTTTCAAAAAAAAAAATTAAAAATCATTTTTTGAACTCTATTCAAAAAGAACATGAAATCAAAACCCAATTGGTTTAGAATTTTAAGAATTTTAGTCTTTTTTCCAGTTTAAACAGAAATAATTATTTTCAAAAAATTATTTTCAAAAAAAAAAATTAAAAATCATTTTTTAAACTTTATTCAAAAAGAACATGAAATCAAAACCAAATTGACCTTTACCAGAAATTTAAGTCCTCAAAATTTAATTTTTCAGTGGTGTGTGTGTGTGTGTGTGTGTGTGTGTGTGTGTGTGCTTTATACTTGGTTTGCTATTTATCGAATTCTTAGGTATTTTTAAATGTAAATTATTTGGCAATTTACCTTTTCCTTTTATGTGTTTTAAAGGTGTGTGGTATTTTCCAGGTGCTAACACAATCTGACCCATTCATAAAGTTATTAAGCTGTATAGCCATTTAATTTTCCTTGGATATTGTTATTTTTAAATTTAGAATTATCATTAATTCCAAATAGTTTGTAAATAAATTCAGTTAATAAATTCAATCTCCTTTATGAGGTTAAGTTGGCTGAGTTCATTTTTTTTGTTGAGGAGATTATTAAGTTTTTAGCCTTAGCACAATCCCCCATTACAGAAGCTTGTGATGGATGAGAAGTATTAAATTACCAAGTTAACCTAAAGCTTGAATGGCCAAATGGAAAGAGAACTTATATTTGTTCAAATGTATGGCCATTTAGTTAGAATCATTAGTAGGGGATGTTTTTAGCTCACCTGAGCTGAAAGCTCAGATGAGCTATTGCTATCCATCTTCGTCCGTCGTGAGCCGTCCGTCGTGCGTAAACTTTTTACATTTCAATCTTCACCTCCAAAACCACTGATCCAAATTTAATGAAACTTGGTAACCATCATGCCTGGGTGAAGCCCTTTCAGATTTGCACAAATGAAGGAGTTATGTCCCCTTGGGGCCCCATAAAGGGGGAAATAGTGAAAAACCTTAAAAATCTTCTCCTCTGAATCTACAAGAGATATACCTTAGTTATTTCATTTATAACATCCTTAGGTCATCTATTTTCAGATTTGCACAAAGGGTAGCCATGGGGCTCAAAATGGGGAAATTGTAAGGCACTGAGTGGGGAAATTGCTAAAAATTATATAAATGTCACTATATCTTGAAAACTATTAACTTTTTGTATAGGCATGTATATTAGAATATTGTAGGTATTGACATGACAATCATTTTGATACATTGGTCAAGGTCATATGTTGAAAGGTCAAGGTCACAGTGGAAAAAGGAGACTTCAATTGCTGATTATCTTGAAAACTATTAACTTTTTGTATAGGCATGTATATTAGAATATTGTAGGTATTGACATGACAATCATTTTGATATATGGTTCAAGGTCATATGTTGAAAGGTCAAGGTCACAGCGGAAAAAGGAGACTTCAATTGCTGATTATCTTGAAAACTTTTAACTTTTTGTATAGGCATGTATATTAGAATATTGTAGGTATTGACATGTCAATCATTTAGCTATATGGTACAAGGTCATATGTTGAAAGTTCAAGGTCATAGCGGCAGAAGAAGACTTAAATTGCTAATTATCTTGAAAACTTTTAACTTTTTGTATAGGCATGTATATTAGAATATTGTAGGTATTGACATGACGATCATTTTGATATATGGTTCAAGGTCATATGTTGAAAGGTCAAGGTCACAGCTGCAAAAGAAGACTTAAATTGCTAATTATCTTGAAAACTATTAACTTTTTGTACAGGCTTGTATATTGGAATATTTTAGATATTGACATGACAATCATTTTGATACATTGGTCAAAGTCATATGTTGAAAGGTCAAGGTCATATCTGCAGAAGAAGACTTAAATTGCTAATTATCTTGAAAACTATTAACTTTTTGTATAGGCATGTATATTAGAATATTGTATATATTTACATGGCGATCATTTTGATATATGGTTCAAGGTTATATGTTCAAAGGTCAAGGTCATATCAACATAGGAATACAAAAAATATTAATTATCTTGAAAGCTATTAATTTCATGCATAGGCATGTATATTAGAATATTGTAGGTATTGACATGACAATCATATATGGTTTGAGGACATATATGTTTAAAGATCAAGGACATAGTTGCATAAGTATACTGAAATTGATTAATGATTTGGAAATTATTCATTGCACTACAGTTACTTCATGCATATTATATAAGCTACTTATAAATGAAATGTGAGTGGATATATTTCTGATTAAGTTTTGTGGGAGTTCTTAACTTGAGAAAACTTTTCAAGTTTCTCTATGCAATATATTGTCTATTGCTCTTTCCAAACAATATTGGCTATATCTTCAGGTGAGCGTTAAGGCCCATGGGCCTCTTGTTTAAGAACAGGTTAGGATATGCTTGAGATGTGCAAGTGTGTATTTTGGTCTGTAGTACTAGTACCTACACAGGGCAAATTTTTGGTATGGGGCTAGCTCACCAAGCCAATATACCGCAGGCTAGCTAACCACTCCCCTGGTCAAATATCCAGGCACTTGGTGAACCTGTTGAAACTCTGTTATCTTAATGTTGAGCACTAGGCAGGGAAGCATAACTTATATTGAAGATCTTATGTATGACCTGGCTGGGGTTCAAACCCACTGCCTTCTGCTCTCAAGACAGACACTACCACCAAGTCACCAAGGTTGTCCTGAGAAGTTTTTTATTCTATTTCTATTCCGAATGTGTATTACTGATATATTTTTTTCTACAGTGGTAAATTACCAAATGTTAAGTGTTATGTATGGTCATGAATCATATAGGGTTTATATTTACTATATATGTAGATACATGTACATGGACTTTATCTAGTTTAGTATTACATATTATGTTATTTAAAGATCAAAAGTGATATACTCCTTAAAATTCAACAGAGATGTTTTAAATTGCACTTTGCCAGACACACTGAATCTGAGAATTTAATCTTAATCTTTAATAGATGTCATATGAGGCCTTTACAGGTTTACCTTCAAAAGCTTGTGTCACACAATTTAGAATATTACCAAGTTAGTACCCAAGTAATAATAATGTAAGCCACTGATATGGTCATCAAACAGGCATATTAGTTGTGCCAAAAAGGAACAATGTCATTGGATCTATTAACTTTATATTAAAATTTTAATTTAAAAATTGAAGTGTAATATTGACATATTAAAGTGTGTCTGATATGAAAATAAGATCATTTTGCTAACTGAGTTATTGGAATGAATTTAAATTTTGTCTAGTTGAAAAAAAGCTGGATGGTATAACATATTTTTGCTAGCTTTTAAGAGCGCTGTTTCAGCCAAGTCTTTTAAAATCTTCTCCTTTAAAACAGCCGGGCCAAATTTAATGATAATTATTGTGAAAGATCCTTGATAGATTCAGATGAAAAATTATCAGGCATGGGTATCAGAAATTCAAGTACAAATAACTAGTACAAGTTAAAAATAAAGTGCTTTTTAAGTGATACAGGCCTAAATGCCCTCTTCTTTAGTTTTTGGTGTTAGACATGTAAATAACAGGTGAGCAATAAGGTCTATATTACCATACATATAGTTATATTTGTGGAATTTATTAACCGTTATTTGCCTGTCATAAAATTTGACCACTCATATATTATAACTAATAAACTTTTTACCTGTTATATATTAACCCTGTCAGTTTTCACTGAAATTTTTTGCTGGTTTTTATGGCTACATTAAGAAAATTTTTTACCTTTCAAAACATATTTCTTGACACCTTTTCATTAAATATTACATTTATGAAAATAATTATCTGATATATAAGTTAACTGACTTTTCATGGGCTGTCAGGCTTCATAAATCTCTATGTTAATAAATTGTGAATATAACGAAAATTGAGAAAATATGATGTTATATGATTGTTACCTGGCCAGCACAAAGGTGTGTTTAGAGTACATTGCCCCTTCTTTGTTTGTTTAATATAGACAGGTATTTTGAGAGATTTTTTTAGAATGAATGATGGCTCTATGGGTGCCAGGATACCACAGATTAACTTATTAGATATCTGATGCTATTAATCTTTCAATATCTTTTTAACCCCATTTATAATTTTAGTCTTTTTTATATACAATATATAAGTTGTACTGTTGGGACTAGGAAATTAACCCCAGCTCTCTCCATTTATAATTTTGATCTTTTTAATATATTCTTTGGCCAAGAATTAATCTCAGATTATTTTCAATTCATTTTTACTTTAATAGCAAAATCTGTTGAGTCTTTTTCTATTGGTTTTGTGTGGTAATTCTTTCAAACCCTACAGAAATACCTAGCATGTACACAAGACTAAAGTTTTATCCAGAAGACTTCTTCTGCTGCAATACATGTACTTAGGTCACTGAATAAGAAAAAAAACTCAACTGTTGATGTTGGTACAAAGGATGACTGATTCAAAGTCAGTTTTTTTATGATCCCAAGCACGGGCATGTGTGTGTGTGTGTGTGTGTGTGTGTGTGTGTGTGTGTGTGTGTGTGTGTGTGTGTGTGTGTGTGTGTGTGTTGTGTTGTGTGTGTGTGTGTGTGTGTGTGTGTGTGTGTGTGTGTGTGAATTCAGTTACTAAATATTTGTTTGTTGATAATTGTTTATTGTTGAAATATTCTCAAATCTCCTAGATATATTTTTTGAACAGAGGAAATTCACCATTCTTTAATTGGTCCATATTGTGTGGAAAATAGATGATTAATAAAATGTATGTCATAATCTGAAATATTTTTAACATAAATCTTTAAAAACTAAATTTTAAGTAAGTGTTATAATCATAAGTATGTGTCTTTTCCCAGATAAATATCCTAAATTCATTGAATCGTTGATGTAAACTTCTGAATAATCATGGTGAAAAAAATTTCTGCTCAGGCAAATAAAATAAAAAAATAGTTTGTACTAAAAGTGGCATATCATTTGCGATGTTCTCTTTAAAAGGGTCCTATTGAAAGAGTGGAGTGGAGTAATGGTGTTTTATGCCCCAGTCAAGATTCTTTCACTTATTATGAGGGGGTCAGTTCTGGGATGGTGGAGGAAACCGGAGTGTCAGAGAAAACCGACCTTTGGCAAGCAAACTGACAAACTCTCTCACACTAGGATCTGTCCCGAGTGGGATTCAAACCCAGGTGGTGAGAGGCACTGTGATTCGTAAGTGTGGGCTTTAGATCACTTGGCCACGGAGGCCCATTCTATTGAGAGAGTACAATTACCAGTGAGCTGTATGGTAGAAAACTTATCATCACATCATGTAATCCTCAAATTTTTCCTTTTCCTTGTATCTGTACAAGAAATGAACCTGGGAGTATGAAAAATTTGAAACAGACTATAGTTTAAAAAAATATCTAACTTGTGGTTTTATTATGATATAGGTATAAGAGGTGACACCCACACTTTTGTGGTTTTACAATGTCAATATAAGATTAACAAAAACCCTGATAGTTCTTCAAACAACCATCTTGTATATATGGTTAAAATCTATCAAACAGCAGATACAGCCATGTTTTACCCTATGGATAAGGATTGATCCATTTTTCATAACTATTTTTGAAGTAGTTTAATACAGATAATTTTGATTATACAAGTACGTGTACATGTAATTTGGAGATTTTGGAATGTTGTAGACATATTTACTTCTCGTTAACAACTAAAACTGCTGGTTTTATGTGTTATAATTATGTAAACATTATGAATTACATGGTACTTGATTGTATAATCTTACTTTAATGAGCTAGCACTATATTTAGTTTGAAGCTTTTTAAGGCTAACTGCCTTAATGGCTTAATGTAGAGCTTGTGCCTTGGGAGTGGGAGGTAAGGGTTTGAACCCCAGGTGGGTCATACAGAAGACTTTAAAATTTAAGATACTGCTGCCTCACTTGGTATTAGGCATAAGAAGGTCTATGTCTCAGGGGAGTGATATGCTTTTTTGCAGCATACTGACTTATTAAGCTTAACAAAAAGTCGCCCAGAGTGTGCACTAGCAAAAGGTAGACCAAAATACATACTTGCAAATTTAAAATAAACAAACTTGTTCTTAGATTGATCTTTTGAGGTTAGTAACCTTTCTCTTATTGCAAACAGCTGAAAAAATACTGATGAGATGTTAAACAAAGCTACAACCAAACCATTCATTACGGCTGAGTATGTGTGCAGTACAAATGCATTTGTTGGTGAAGTAATACATTGCTGTGTTAAAGCTGCATTAAGTTTTCCAAAGAAAAAAAAATAAAATGGTGCTAATCTAATAAATGATGTTCCTAATGAACAATGTTACATTTGGTTAAAAAATAAAAGCTCGAATAAATACAGAAATTACAGTATTTACCCAGCGAGATGCAGCATTTGGGATCTAATATTAGAACATGGTTACGTCATCAAAACCCGGGTCATTTAAACACATCTTTCAAAATGTTGAAATATGATAAATTAAACACAGAACTTTGTTGAATTTGTCATTTGTGACTTAGTAAGGGAAAAATAACACCATTTCAAATACATCTGGATATTAATGAAGGACAATTAATGCAATCTGTCATGTTTCACTTTCGATTCTAGGCTTTTCCATACATCCGTGTGCATGCTCCAAGCTCATAATTACCATCGTAGAACACTGACCAACCGGTCAGAGGATTCCGTTTATTTACAGCTAAAAGAAATGAAATTTTAGAAAATGAATGTCACGGATCGTGGTTAGAAGATATCTACTTTTAAAAAAATATATTTTTAGAAAATCAAAAATAAATTCAGAAATTTGGTAAACTTAATGCAGCTTTAAACTTTATTTTTTATTTTTTGGGTGGGGGAGCAAATTTTTAATATATCAGTAGTTTGTTATCATTGGTTTGAACACTTATTTGTGATGTTAGAACACTTGTCTGTGGTGTTAGAACACTTGTCTGTGGTGTTAGAACACTTGTCTGTGGTGTTAGAACCCTTGTCTGTGGTGTTAGAACACTTGTCTGTGGTGTTAGAACACTTGTCTTTGGTGTTAGAACACTTGTCTGTGGTGTTAGAACCCTTGTCTGTGGTGTTAGAACACTTGTCTGGTGTTTGAACACTTATCTGTGGTGTTAGAACACTTGTCTTTGGTGTTAGAACACTTGTCTTTGGTGTTAGAACACTTGTCTGTGGTGTTAGAACCCTTGTCTGTGGTGTTAGAACATTTGTCTGGTGTTTGAACACTTATCTGTGATGTGAGAACACTTGTCTGTGGTGTTAGAACCCTTTAATGTTTAATTTCATTGGGACCTTTAGTATTACCTGAGTGGTCAAAAATAAGTGCTTACAGACCAGATAGGCTCTCACAATTTAGGTTCAATACGACCCAGGTAGACCCAAACATGAGAAGATTTGACAGTCTGCCAAACAACTGTTGTTGCAGAACCATTATATTCAGTGGAAATCAAAATCACATTTTTTGTCATTTTCCCCCTATTTTCTTTTAATATACAACATAAACTTTTTCTTATAACTGATTTTAAGTTAGTCAAACAAATATGGTTTACATGAAAACCCCAATTGTTTCTGATTAAAATTTGAGAATAGAGGATGATGCAATTTAAAACAGCATGCATTTAATATTTTAACATTCTCCAATACTTTTTGCAAAGGTATAAAGTTACTGTCATGAGTGTGCAATATATGTGTAAAGTATGCAAATGAAGCTTAGAATTTATGGTAGATTTCTTTGTTCTTATGTGCAGTGACTTAACACCCTGTTGTGCACCCACAAACATTGTATGTACTATTTGACAGCAATCCTTTTATGTGCTTTTAAAAACAATATGAGTCACCAAATCTTTAAAAAGAAAAATTTGTTTTATCCGGATGTAATAAAATGCATTTTCACCATGAAATGACTAAAGAATTTTAAGTTTAAAAGGGCAAATGGTATTGCTGAAATAGTTTTTGAGGTGGGAGGCAAATAGTTGTACCAGTAACAGAACGGTTTTTATTACTTTTAAAGACTGCAATCGATGCTAATAATAATAATACTGGAAACATGGTGTTTGAAAACAGGTAAAATGCTGTACAATTATTTAAGCTAAACCACTAGGGTTTTGTTATGGACAAGTACATTTCAAAAGTTATTTGTCAAAATCAATGGTTTAAATTTTTTTCTATCTTTGCAAAAGTGTCTTCTTTTTTTTTTTTTTGAAAGGCCATTATGATCAATTGTAAAATCTATTACTTTTACATTAAAACTTATCAGAAGTCTCTGACCATTCTCAGTTTGAAGCTTCACACGAAAACTTATACAATAGACTCTTAGTCATCACTCTCAGTTTGGTCTTTCACACCCAAACTTATACACAAGGTTTTTGACCATTAGTCATCACTTTCAGTTTGGTCTTTAACACCAATACTTCTTCCAAAATTTATTACAAATTTCTGTTCGGTCCTTTATACCAAAAATTAACCCAAAATGTCATTTAATTACTCTTAGTTTGGTCTTTCATACCAAATGTATGAAATAGAAACAGGGCCCTTAACTTTTAAAAGTTGGTAGCCCAAATGAAAAGTTAATGGCCCTGAAATATGGAAGTTTGTGTGTCTCTTTAATTTTGCCAATTAAACCTCATATTAACTATACTCTATGTATTGTTATGTCTTTGCTATGTTGTCTGTTGTTTGCTGTAATAGTATAAAGTATTGTTCATTAATGTAGGTTCACTATTATACTGAAACAAAATACTACGGGTTTAGGCATCTTGAGAAAACACCAGCCTGCTAAAGGAGAAACAGACTTGGAACTCTATAAAGTTGGTGACCCAAGCAAAAAAGTTAATAGCCTTGGGCCATCAGGCCCGCAGTAATTTCGCACACTGTTCATACCAGAACTTACAGATCCAAAAGTCTCTTGATCAACACACTCAGTTTGATGGTTTGATGGTAGCTGCTAATTCCCAATCTTATCCCAAAGAATCTTTTAATTGTTGTTTAATTATGTTTAGCTTTAATATCCAAACTTATTCTAAAGCTTTTTTTAATTGCTCTCAGTTTGGTTCTGTGTACCCAAACTATATTTCAAATTTTTCATCACCCTAACTTTGTTCTTTCACACCTAAACTTATCCCAAAATCAGCATTTAAAATAATGAGTTTTTGAGAAAAATTGTCTAAAGTAATATTCAGATAGATTCTACTTGAAAAACGATTAAGAAAAGAACAAGACAAACCTTTAATAGATATGTTTTTGTAAAATGAAATGAAATAAGCAAATGTTCAATAAATTTAATTATCAGATTTTTAACGAGCATTTAATGTACCTTATTTTGATATCTTAATTAATTGAATGACATAATAACCTTCTGTCAGTTATATACATGTATATTTATTTTAGATAATTTGACACTAATTTTCAAAAATTGTTCTCTTGTGTACCACACACAAAAATGACATGTAGCATGTGCCACAATATCTTGTTATTATATGCCCAGATTTTTTATTTAATTTTGCAAAGCAAATTTTATGATTATCTAAATGGCCATTTCAGTCAATATTCATGTTGATTTAAATGGCTGACAGAAAACAGAAACAAATTTCATGATAAAGCCATGATCATTAATAGATGGTTGATCTCTCTCTCTCTCTCTCTCTCTCTCTCTCTCTCTCTCTCTCTCTCTCTCTCTCTCTCTCTCTCTCTTTCTCTCATACCACTACAGTAGCTCAGTTGGTGCTTGCATTGTATGTGGGCAATTGGGGTTTGAACCCAGCCAGGTCTGACCAATACTTGAAAATTGGAAGTGACTGTTCTGTGGCCATGCATTCTGCATTTAGAAATGAAAGTTGCAGGGTCCTTTTGGAAGACATCTGAAAATCTGATGCCCTGTGTCATAGCAGGCATGGCACACTAAAAGAACCATCCCTGCACATTGCCTTTACACACTACAAAAGGTCAAAATTTCTGCCACCTCAAATATAGCTGTTAACATCTCAATATGAGTGAAATATTTTGACTGGGATGTAATTAAATCAAAACAAATCTCTCTGTCTCTGTCTCTCTCTCTCTCTCTCTCTCTCTCTCTCTCTCTCTCTTTTTCTCTTTCTCTTAGCCACGCTCTCTCTCTACATTTGCAAATAATAATTTCACTTATATTCTCTCTCTCTCTCTCTCTCTCTCTCTCTCTCTCTCTCTCTCTCTCTCTCTCTCTTTCACTTAGCCACGCTCTCTCTCTACATTTGCAAATAATAATTTCCACTTAACTTATATTCTCTCTCTCTCTCTCTCTCTCTCTCTCTCTCTCTCTCTCTCTCTCTCTCTCTCTCCAGATGCCACCAACTGTATTTGAATTTGCAGGTAAGTTAGAAATATGATGTTTTTGAAGTAACAAATAAGTAATGGTAATTATTTGCAATTAGTTACATAGCTGTATGATGACTTAAATTATGAAAATTTACCAAAACATTTTAATACATGTACATATATTATAATCATAAAATCACTATTAAAAATAACTGTTTTTGTCAAGCCTGGCATTGCCATTAGGTGAGACTTAGGTGTTAATTTTCCGGTGTCGTCGTAGTAGGTGGCGGTGGGGGCATGTCAAAATGTGAAAGTTTATGTTAAAGTAATGTATTTTCTACTCAATCAAAAACTAACCCAGGGGAGACATTTAAATTCATGGAATTCTTGTTATTTTTACATGCAACATAGATTACCTATTAGTCTAAGACATGGCTTTACAATAGTTGTATCAGAAGTTTACATATTGCAACACCTGAATGAGATACATGACAGGACTTTTATTGGACTTAAGATCTTTTACACAATTGACATGACAAGGCAAATACCTTTAATTCATATTCAAGTGAAAACGTTAATACATGTATATATATTTATACAAAATATGAATGAATCATGTTATACAAGGTAACACAAGTATTTAAAAGTGATATACAAATTATGTAATCACTTCTATATCAAAATCAGGTGTTTTGTATTTAATCATGTCATAATTATGTTAGAACTAAGCATAAACTATGTAGACAGTGACTTTATAGTCTGTGTCTACATCATACAGTGTTCAGTCCAGAAATGAGGTTGTTTGGATCATCCTGACCAGGCTTTGAAAAAAAAAATAAATAAGGTCATGTTAAGAAAAAAAAGGAAAGGGGGGGAGCATTTTGTCAAGAAAGTAAAACTTAAAAAAAAAAGAGAGAATTAGATTTATTTAGAACTCAACTAAGACTGAGAAGTAGCACCAGTTTTGGCCAACAAGCATTATAATGCGGACAGTATTACTACATTTTATTTTTTTGGTCTATGACCCAAGGGCCCATTCTAGATGGAATGTTGATCATATAGCTATGCTGTTGGTAGTATGCTCTTTTTAGCTAAAAGTTCTTGGTTTAATCCTCAATCTTTCCTGCTTCAAAAAGACAGTTATGATGTAATAAGTTCAATGAGATAACAAAAACTGACATGTTATATCAGGTAAACTAGGTACACATATAATTGGTTTTCCATTTTCATATTTCACTTTTGTTATTTTTTTATTGTAACCATTGTATGCAAAAAAATGTTTCTTTTAAATTGCATAAAGATCCATTTGAATGGACCTTAAAACAAATTCCAATGCTATTAAAATGTTGGCATGATAAAGAACCATTAATGATCATTACATAAGTTGGCCTCCGTGACAGAATGGTCTAAAGTGTAAGAATAAAGATAAAATCAGATCCTAAAGTGAGAAAGCTTGTCAGTTTACTTATGATTGGTGGTTCTCAGGTTCCCCCCCCCCCCCCCCATGATTCCAGATGTAATTTTTTTCAAAATGAAGTACTCTGGACTGGGGAATAAATTGCCCACCATTCTATCCCACCCTTACTATATATAAGATCAGTGTAATTCTTGGCAATATAATTTACATCTGGCTATGTCTTAATATGAATGAAATAATTTTGACAAAATTATAAAAGTATAGCTACAGAAAATTTATTTTGTGTTATGAAGTGTTTACATTGATTACCTTATAATTTCAGGTATACCAGGTAGCATATGTTATAGTAAAGGCAGCAAATTCTCCTAGACCAGGTAACTGGATCCTGGAAAAATCCATTGATGGCATTACATACTCACCATGGCAGTATTTTGCAATAAGAAAACGAGATTGTAGAAACTTGTATGGCTTGCCAGCCACAAGAAGAATACCTTCCTACCTCAGAGATGATGAAGTCATCTGTACAACACGTTACTCAAAACTAAATCCTCTAGAAAATGGTGAAGTAAGTATAGTATGGAGTTATTTCCCTTTGTTTGAAATCTTTTGTTTAAAGATATTTGAATGTGGATACACAGTTAATCTCTCAGATAAGAGATAATTTTCACTAATTTTTTAGATCACAACCTAACTCTGTAGATCATAACAATTCTGTTACAATATCTATTCATCAGATAGATTAAAATCTGTTGTATTGAAATATATCTATTTGAGGTTAAAGGTTAGAAATTAGATTTCTCTGTAAATAAGATAAAAATTGAAAAAAAGAATGGAATAGGAAAGGCTTATAAATACACTGAAAAGTTACAGATTTGTATTTAAAAAATTGTAAAATTTATACATAAAACCAATTACCATATGAAAATTTTGTAAATGGGTAAAAAACTGCAAATGAATCATTAACAATATACTTCCAACCGATCTTTTTTTTCATTGAACATCTTAATATATATTTTTAGAATAGAAATTTACTGATTATAAATAAGAATATTATTTTTTCATTTTAGATTTTTGTATCTCTAGTCAATGGTAGACCAGGTATTAGGAATCCTAGTTCTAAATTATTGGTATGTATGAGTATAGCCCACTCAACAATTTTTTAATACAGTAAAACCCGATCATAATGCCTTGATTACTTTGTCACCTTTGCTAATTGTTACAGTATTTTCTAGTTTCATTTATTCTAAATTCTTATTTATATATATATATACCAACAGTTCTTTGTAATGTTGAGGGTACCTTAATGGCTAAATGGTCCGAAGCACCACTTTATAGATCTATCTAATTGCCTTTCACAGCGTAGGTTCAATTATGCTACAGACCAGATCATAGCTTTGTTTCTCAGTTTGCTTTGAAAAGTTTGGTTTTGTCCTCCAAGCATTCAAGATCATCAAAACCTTGATAAAAATGACAGCACAAAATGCTGAACAAAAGTGACTATAATACTACAAATTGTGAAGTTTTTTAATTTTTTTTTTATTTTTGTGTAAACTTACAAAAATAAAACTTACATGAATATTTTACTTTTTAATTCATATGCATTTGAAAATGCACTTTCATCTTTCGTTGAAAAAAAATGTTTGAATTGACAATTCTCATTAAAAATGAACTGACTCCAAATATTTCCCAGTTTACAGTATTTCTTTACTATTGGTAGAGTATTTACAATTTCTTCTGCTGTAAATTAAAACCAGTCCAGTGCTCAACTTCCACACCATATATATCTGAGGACTATACACTGGTATTATGATGTGTGATGCATTATTATAAATCTTAATCTCCAATTCTTAACATTAATGACATATTTTAATGTGCTAGAAATTTTTCTCATGGAAGCTATTCACTGTCGGACATTCTTTTTAGCCTGTAAGGTTGCACCATACATACAGTCTTCTTATTTCTAATTAATCTTGTCATCAAAGCATCTTGTCATTTAACAATTATAAAAGACATATACAGTCAAACTTCGATTATTCGAAGTTTAAGGGTCTTCATTTTAGGTTCGAATAATCGGGGGGTTCGAATAATCGAATAAGTTAATTTGAAACTTCAAACCTCGATCCACCGTACGTTATCTTAAGATACAACAATATTCTATTGCACATTGAAAGTGTTTTGTCAGTGTCAGTCTATAATGAATAATGTCATGACCTATCATGATTAATTTAATAAAAACAAAAATATTAATTTTATTTCTATAAAAATAAAAAATTAATACCATCTGGTACAAAATCAAACACGCGTGGTAATACATACGACACAGCCAGAACAAGTACACCTTCTTTTTTATGCACGCAATACACGTTTTTATGATTTTACAGAATTTTAAACGAAACGAAACGGAACAGGTCTATAAAATTTCTAGAATTGAATTGTGAGTAAGGCGGAAAACTGTCTCTGTCAACTTTATTACAAAATAATGATTTTTTTTAATTCCCCGACTAGGCTATATAAAATATCAAATTAATATTCAGATGGCATTTAAAAAAAAAAATTTTTTGATGGTAACCGTGGTCAACAGAATTCTTTTTATCGTTTACTTGAGTATCGCTACACACGTGCAGCTCATTTTCTATTACCTGGGATTATAATTACTGTTTGATTGAATAATTACGATTAATTTTTGCGACTGATGATCAACATGGCTTACAATGGACAATACATGGCGTACTCATGTCTACAAAATGACCATCAGTTACGCTTGGGTAACATAAACGGGTAAAGGTGAAACCATACTCGTTTGTATTAAATTGTACAGGTGAGAGTTGTTTCGTTTTAGAAATGAATAAAAATGTAAACTTTGAATTTTCGGGGGTATATTTCTACTGAAAAGTCTAACTTAGGACTCAAATTAGGTTCGAATAATCGCAGGTATTCGAATTACGAAGTTCGAATAAGCGAAGTTTTTTAATAACAAGTTATAGTGCAAGGCGGTCAGGACCTACGGAGAACTTCTAATAACCTAAGGTATTCGAATAATAGAAGTTCGAATAACCGAAGTTTGACTGTAACTGATTTCAATTAAACTGTTTTGACTTTGTTTAAATATTATTGAGAAGAATTTAACTGATTTAAATGTACAATAACATGCACATTAAGTCAGAAAGTAATCATAAAGTTTGCTCACACTTTGTCACAAAATTATGTTGCATAATATAATGTTAAGAGTTCTTGGTTATTTTTTAGATTTCATTTATTTTTTAGCAATTTACCTCAGCTCGTTATGTAAGATTAAGATTTCAGAAGATTAGGACATTAAATGCAGATTTAATGACATTTAGGACAGCAGATCCTAGATATGTTGATTCATCAGTTACTAGAAGGGTAGGTTGTTGACAGTAGTGTTGTGACATTGTATTAAGTTATGATATTTTTGAGTTATCCCCCTTAGTATTGCTGACAGAAAAATCACCTTGCATTTATTTTATTTTGAAAATGATTATATTGGTTTTCATACAAAAAACCTGTATAAAGATTACATAAGGGAATAAATAAAAGTGTTCTTGATAGAGAGATTGGTTTTGGTGAAGACAGAAGGCCATTATTTAGTCAATAAGTATAGACTTTTGATATATGGCTATATAAGGCATCATTTTATAGTAACATTTATGTATTTTTGGTAACCGAAAAACACCCACATAGTTATACTTTATTTATTTATTTATTTATTTATTTATTCATTCATTCATTCATTCATTCATTCATTCATTCATTCATTCATTCATTCATTTATTTATTTATTTATTTATTTATTTTACAAAGTACTCAATTTTCACCAATGGAAGAAATTTTGCTACTATGGAATGGAGTTGGAATCTTTTACAAGTTAAACTAGAAAAAAAAATTAAATCCATATAGAGTAACCAAATAATATAAGTAATAAGCATAAACCATATGCTGTAATGAACATGTCTGGGAAGATGTGTAATTAGTTCATTTCATAATAATTGACATATATTAGCAAACTTCGATTTGTAAATCTGGAAATTTTCATGATCGTTTAATTTTTTTCATTAGTTTGTGAGTAAAGTTAGACTCAAAAATAAAACTATCGCTAATATTAAAAGTCAATATCATTTGTGTTTACGATTACCAGATTATGCAAAAGTAAAAGTACACGAATACATGTCTATTTTCATTGATATTACCTGACGTGAAAATTTCCCTATTTACAGTAACAAATGTCCTGGATTTGGTAAGACGTTTGCAAATAAGACACTGTTGCTATATCATAAAAATATTCTTGCTATATTTCAGTATTACTATTCTGTAAAAGACATATCAGTTGGTGGTCAGTGTATTTGTTATGGACATGCAGGAGATTGTAAACCAATCAGAGACACAGATGTAAGTTATGTTTTATTTGTTTGTGTTAACCAATCAGGGACACTGTTGTAAGATGTGTTTTATTTGTTTGTGTTAACCAATCACAGACACTGATGTAAGATATATATTATTTGTGGTAACCAAAGGCACTGATGTAAGTTGTGTTTTGTTTGCTTGTGTTAACCAATCAGGGACACTGATGTAAGTTGTGTTTTATTTGTTTGTGTAAACCAATCAAAGACACTGATGTAAGATATATTTTATTTGTGTAAACCAGTCAGAGGCACTGATGTAAGTTATGTTTTATTTGTGTTTTTGTTTGTGTAAACCAATCAGGGACATTGATGTAAGATGTATTTTATTTGTGTAAACCAGTCAGAGGCACTGATGTAAGTTATGTTTTATTTGTGTTAACCAATCACAGACACGGATGCATGTTGTGTTTTATTGTTTGTGTTAACCAATCAGGGACATTGATGTAAGATGTATTTTATTTGTGTAAACTAGTCAGAGGAACTGATGTTTGGCATAATATGTAAAAAAAAAAAATTTAATTTTATTTATCTTTGGGTTTTAGGAATTAAATAAAATCAATTAATGAACTCAAAAATTACTTTAATCGGAAAAATTTTTGGGGGAGTAATTTTTATTTTGTATGGGTTTTAATTTTAAATAGTTTCATTAGATATGATAATTTAAAAAGCAATCGTTTCTTCTAATTCTCTGTAAAAGTTGTGTTAGCTTTTATACAAATTGACATTATAAAATCCTTTTTGGGCATCATCAGTACAAGATCTTTTAGTCATGTTAGTGGACACAAAATTTTTAACTTTCCTGGGGAAATAAATTTGTTTAATTAGATCTAAATAATAATAATGAAATAAACAACACAGAAGGTAATTTTAACTTGTATTTTTTTTGAAAATTTACATTTTAATTTTTATATATGTTGATATCGCTGGTGGTAATAATACTGGGAAACAACGGGAACCCAAAATCGGCTCCAAAATGTCTCCTGGACACTTTATAATGAAATTATTGAAATTCGTGTGAAAACATACAAGAATTACGGTAGTTGTTTGATCAGATACATGTATTCCCATGTTTTATATATAACTTGTCTGTTATTTTTATCAGTTTATGATTAATTCAAATTTGTAATTTTACACTATATTTTTTTGTTTTTGTTTTGTTTTGGTTTTTTTTATTCAAAATGTTTTTTTCATTTTAGTACATGTATTTAATATTTTTTAGTATTTGGTATTTAGCATTTAGTTTAACATAAATTTTGTAGTTCTTTAATACTAATTTATTTTTACATTAGCTATAGTAATTCTGATGCATCTTTAAACAACAAATTTCAAGTGTTGCATCTAGCAAAACTTGATTTGGAATACACAACATTCTAATTTGGATCACTCAATCATTGTTTGGTGCTTAATATTCAATCAACTTGTGTTTAATTTGTCTTTTACAAGACTTACATAGATTTTATTTTATTAGACTTACATGAATTTAAAAAATTACACAAATTTATTAATTTGCATCATTTCACACTGGAACTTCAAATTTCAGTACAGAAGAAACCCAGATTATCAATATGTGAGACATATTACAGTTTATTTTTGCTAGCCAAAGCTTTAGCTTTTATTTAATGAGGAATTTTCAGTGATTCAAGTACATCACATGACAAATTATGTTCACCTGTGAAATTGTGATATCTTATGATATCTTATTATGTTTTCATAATAGGACTGTCATATCTAGTGATTATGGACGACATTCTATCACAAATTTCTATTTGGAAAAATTCCCAAAATGGTCGCTTCATATCTATTTAACCTACAACAGATATTTATGAACCTTGATTGATAATGAGTTTGACCCCATGACCCTATGACTGGAAACTGATTAGATCATTTTACAAAGTTAAAGGGTACCTGTAACCAAAATATTTTTTATCACAATTGTTTTTTATTTTATTTAAATATAACAATATTGAAAACCGCATCAAAATTGGTGACAAAATAAAAAAGTTATAGCGGTTTGAAATCCCCATTTTATAACTTTCTCTTTATCGAAAAGTGAAACGCCTCGTTTTGAGTTATAAACGTGTGACGTCATTGCAGTATTAGAAGTAGTGTCTTACATAATAGACAGTAGTAACAATGATGATATATTGATGTATGTAGAAGAAAGTAACGACTCTGACATGTACCTATTTATGTCAAATAGTTCGTCATTATTTCGGGAAGCAGTAGACAATCTTATCAGTGATGAATTTGGAGTAAAACGGTTATTAATTCGAACCAGAAACGGACGAATCCTATGAACATAATGAGTCGAGTCACGACCTGCGTTTGGTTGCATAGCTGTTGAAAAATACTTGACGAGTGTTAACTTATCAATAACACGAAAAATTATTATATCTTTGACTTAAGAAAATAAATTGTTTTATGAAGTCGGACTGGACAGACTCGAGAATTACGATAAGTTGCATAGCTATAACAAAAAATACGCAATTAGTTTTAACTAGTCAAATACACGAAAAATTAATTTTATCGTTGACATTTTAAAATGAATTAAATATCAAGTCGGACTGGACAGACTACCGGGTGAATATTATGGAACTTACTGTGTCATGTGCTGATTTTGAATTTCTATTAAAATAATGCATTCAAAATTTTGAATTTTGTATGCATTATTTCAGTAATAAATATTCGAAATCAGCACATGACAGTGGCACCGGCTAAAAATCAATACATAAAAAACCAATCGCCTATGTTCTTTTGTGCGATGTTTATTGACAGTTGAAAATAAATGACCGTGATGTAGAAAACTTTTAAGTAGTCTGGCGGCATCACATTTCCTCGATAATTGGAAAATGTTCACACAATTAAAGTTTGTAACATAGTTCTTTTCAACTGTCCGATGGTTAATTAATGCTAGGATAATAAAAAAAATACAAGATATTCCATCTCAAATTATTTTACGCAAAATATATTATAATTGTTTAAAATGAAATGACACAGATTTTAGAATGAGACCAAATTAAAAAAAACGAGATGATAATAATAATAATAATAATAATGATAGTTTTATGATTTTTTTAATGAATATATATAGAATAAAGAATTTAAGAATATCACAGCTAAATGTATGCCCAAGGAAAAGTGTAATCTGAAATCTAATAAAATCAAATGCTGTAAGTAGGTCAATAAACATGTTTTAAATAGACTCTTCTGGTGGTCAATTTTTAATTTTTGATTTTGCCTAAAAGTTGTATTTCATAATAATAATAATATTATTATTATTATTATTATTGACATGGAAACTAAGAAAGAATTCTTTTTCTTACTTTTTAAAATTTACAAATGAAATATCCATTTTTCCGGAGTGAAATCTTTATACTGTATATGACAAATAACGTTTACCAAATAAAATTATTTTACTTTACTCGAACTGTAAATATGTTATTGTATATTACCGGTCGTAAGATAACTTTATCAACCTGCAAATCAATTTTGCAAATAATAAGTGACATCCTGTTAATTACAGGTGTGGGTCTAAATCTAAGGAATGTGTCTAATAAACAAAAGGATTAATAATAATCTTAATTATCAGTACATGTCAAACAAATGTTAATTCCACTTCGTTAAATAGTTTTCCCGTAAAATAATCATAGAAAGTTAAACTACGAGTTCGTATTTGACTTATTTTAGTAGTTGGTAAATAATATTCTGTGGAGGTATGTTACTGCTATGGCGTCACAACACGGGAGCCTCGATATCGACCTTTTTGATTTGGATTTCTAGAGATGTATTAGAAAATCGCCGATATCTACCTTATTATGGAATAGAATTTTATGAAATTTTCGCTACAGTCATATTTAAGTACGACGAATAAAATATGTCAAAACTGAAAATCGTTACAGGTACCCTTTAACTACGTTACCATACCAGTATTTTGTATTGCTTGCAGCTTTTTTGGATAATAAGCTTAGAGCGGATGTTAACTCAATACTAAATGTCTTTTCAGATTGGCACTGATGTCTGCTAGGAAATGGGTTACTGTAACTGTTATGAATCATGTGATGTACTAAATGCAATGTTATGTTTTTCTTTGGGAACTTTTGTACTATAAAATTATTTGTTAAGGAAACAATGATAATGGAGTATATCCTTGTAATAGTGTACTTAGGTACCCACTTATTATCACTAACGTATTTTTTTTTAAATCAGCCTCCATAAATGATTTGCCATATGCCTTAATAATGCCAAAGTATGACTGAATAACATATTATGGCAAAGAATAGAACTTTACTGTTTTGTCTAAGTAGCCACACACACCCCTTCCCTCACCCCTTGTTTCAAAACTGGGACCACCTGTCTCAAAGAAAAACATAACATTGCATAAATTATAATTAAACAGGAGGTGTTTTAAATGATTAAACGTAATTAAAATTTAATTAATAGTTTTGCTAGCATGTTCAGAATCTCATGAACTTTTTGTTAGGAACAAGGGATATTTGCTTTTCTATGCCACCAGAAAGGATAATCGCATTTGCACATTGAAGATTGAATCTTTGGGATTTTTCTAAACTTTTTTGCAAGCTTTTTTTAATATGAAAATTGCTACCTGCTGTTTTCATTGTTGTGCTTATGAATGTTGTCTTGTTTTGCTTTTTTTTTCGTGGCTTATTTTTAAGATTCAATAAGTGTAAGGTTGTGGGGTTGATCCCAAGATGGATCTGGTCTATGTTTTAAAATAAATTCTTGACCAGATTCTCCAGTTATATATGAAACTGAAACTGTAAATCTGTTTGAAAGACCAGAAAGAATGAAACCATATTGGTGCTTGAATTTATTTAATTATAAAGAACCCTAAGTTACCACTATTGTAAAAGCTTACTTTTTCTCTGTCATAAATGTATGAACAATCAAGTGGAAAATTATTGACTAGACTGTTAATCCCAATAAATAATTTTTAAAATCATATACATTTCCACAAAGCTTAAATTCAAATTTCTATTTACAAAGATTTTCAGTTTCCTCAAATTTTTTTCTAAATATCATATACATTTTCACAAAGCTTTAATTCAAATTTCCATTTACAAAGATTTTCATTTTCCTCACATTTTTTTCTAAATATCATATACATTTCCACAAAGCTTAAATTCAAATTTCTCTTTACAAAGATTTTTTTCATTTTCCCCACATTTTTTTCTAAATATCATATACTTTTCCACAAAGCTTAAATTCAAATTTCTATTTACAAAGATTTTCAGTTTCCTCACATTTTTTTCTAAATATCATAAACATTTCCACAAAGCTTAAATTCAAATTTCCATTTACAAAGATTTTCATTTTCCTCACATTTTTTTCTAAATATCATATACATTTTCACAAAGCTTTAATTCAAATTTCTATTTACAAAGATTTTCAGTTTCCTCACTGTTTTTTAAAATCATATACATTTCCACAAAACTTGAATTCAAATTTTTGTTTACAAAGATTTTCAGTGTCCTCAAATATGATAAATTCAAATGTTTTTTTCTTGAATTTAATGAAAAGTGAAAATTACTTAGGTTGAAAAATAGATGGCCATTTGTGGTGTTCATACAATGAAACTAAAAGTAAAGGTTATAAACGTGGTGTTTATTTAGCTGGGAAGAAAATAGAAGTGTTTAAATTTGGAAAAATAACAAAATGAATTTTATTTTTCAGAGACTATCCTGTGAATGTGTACACAATACATGTGGTGATAACTGTGAGAGATGTTGTCCATTATTTAATCAAAAACCATGGGTATCGGGAAATGAAGGTGTCTGTGAAGGTAATACTCACTAAAATTATCTCGTAAACATGTAAACTGTTAATAACTTTCTTCACAAGCACTAATTTAATAATATTGATGATGGGTTTATAATTATAGAAAATAAAAATATTATTGTAGTAGAGCCTTTTGTTGTCTCGGTTCCACAATTTCACTTATGATGATTCTGTTGCAAGATATATACCTAAGTTTCCTTTCTATTGCAAGACATATAGCTAAGTTTCCTTATTGATAGTACAGAGGATATTTTTTTTCAATAGACCTAAAAAAATCAAACAATAACTTATACCTTAATTGGGCAATACTAGTATCCTGCAAAACATACATATACATTTTAGTAACTTACTTCCACTTTGTGGCCAAGTGGTCTAAAGCAGATGCTTACAGATCACATTGCCTCTCATCACCTAGGATTTGATCTCATTCAAATATATCCTAGTGTGAGAAAGTTTGTTAGTTTGCTAGTTGAAGATCAGTGTTTTTTTTTTTCAGGCACTCTTGTTTCCTCCACCATCTTTACTCTGACAGCTGTGATATAAGTGAAATTTTCTTGACTGGGGTATAAAACACCCTCAACCCAATCCAGTTATCCAGCTGTTTTTGTCTCCATATTATAGAAATAATCTTTACAGAGAAACCAACCATAAACTAAGAAAAAGTTGCCTCAAAACTGAAAATGTTATGTATGACCCAGCTAGGGTTCAAACCCCCGAACTTCCACTCTCAAGGCAGACACTCTACCATTAAGTCACAGAGGCAGTTTAGTTTGTAAGTGCTTCAATTTTTTTATAATTGCCCATCTTTCTAATTTTTTGTGTTTAAATTTGTCTTTGTCATGAAAATGAAATTTATTGAAACCATAGACAATAATATTACTTTAAATAATGTTATTATATATATATATATATATATATATATATATATATATATATATATATATATATATATATATATATATTATATATATGAAAATTTGAATTTAGAATATATATCCGTATATGTGTTTGTTTATTGTAGCATGTAATTGTCATGGTCATGCAGATGCTTGTGTGTATAATGCAACTGTGGATGCAGAAAAACGCAGTCTTAATGCCAGAGGAGAATATGATGGTGGAGGTGTCTGTTTGAATTGCAAGGTTGTAGTCAATGTTATAATAACTAGAAATTCCAATATTCAGTGCATTTTTACATGGTTGTGATTTTAAAAAAACTTGAAAATTTTAATGTGAACCCAAGCATCACCAGAACAGCCAGTTGCCCAGGAAAAATAGAATATAAAAATTTTGTTATGGAAAACTCAAAAACTCACCATTTTGGAATATTGTTGTTATTGTAATGATGTTTTATGTCACATCAGCAATTTTTGAGCTATTCGCATCAAGATCAAGTTTAGTTATAAATAATCTCTATGGATTAATTTTGGAACAAGTTCTTGTTTGCATTAGATGTGCTACTTCGTATTATGGTCTGCAGTGTACTTGTTATCACTCAGGAAAACTTTTAATGTAGGCAGTGAACAAACATGCCACTCCCCCATTTAATTATCCTGGCACTGGGTAAACAAAACTGAGATGTTTTTATTTTGACAGAATGATTTTTTAATATATCCTGATCACAAAGAATTCAGTGACTCTGTGGGCGAATATTTTAGTCCTTAATATATTTAACAGATCTGACTGTCCTAGGTTATAAGGTTGTCAGTGGTTTTTTTTTTTTTTTTTTTTTTTTTTTTTTTTTTTTTTTTTTGAGGTAGTAGAATTAATTATGCATGGTAAGTTCAGGCAGTTTGATTTTTTTTTTTTTTTTTTTTACATTAGTTGATAAATGTGACATATTTCTCATTTGTTTTCAGGACTTTACAACAGGTATTAACTGTGAGAAATGCATTGATGGTTACTACAGACCTCAGGGTATTTCACAGACCTCCCAGAGTCCATGTAGACAGTGTAGATGTACAGTCAGTACAGGATCCACAGGGCAGTGTATTGTAGATGATAGCCGAGTCAGTGAAGGACTTGTAAGTAAAACTTATCTTTTAGGATATATTAATCTTATTTAGTGAGCTTTAATTGACTTCCTTATGTCCGTGTCTTTTAAATAGTGAAATTCCTTATAAATGTTTCACATACATGTATTTTTGAAAGGCCATTTTAAGCTCGAACAGTTTAGCTCTAATTCTTATAATCACTACAGTAGCTCAGTTGGTACAGTGTTCGCTTTGTATTTGGGAGGTCAAGGTGTGAACCCCAGCCAGGTCTGACCAAGACAAATTAGGTAGTGATTATTCTATCTCCAAGCACTTGGCATTTCAAAATGGAAGTCACAGGGTCCTTAGGATGAGACCTTAAAAACAGATGCCCCATGTCATGGTACGTATAACATGCTAAAGAACCCTCCCTGCACATTGCCCTGACCACACTGCAAAGGTGGAAATTTCTGAAACATCACCTATAGCTGGTGACATTTTGATATAAGTGAAATATTCTTGACTGGGATGTAACACTCCATTCAATCAATGATTTGGCAAATGTAATTGATACCACAATGTAATATGAATTAATTACTGTGTTTTAGAATCCAGGTGATTGTTTGTGTAAACCAGGCTATGGAGGACCAGACTGTAGACAGTGTGCATTTGGTTACTATGGATACCCAAACTGTATACCATGCCCTTGTAATGCTGCTGGTTCTGAGAATGGTCAGCAGTGTGATAGCAGAAGATGTGTTTGTAAGGTAAATACAATTATCCACTCATGCCAAAAGAAAGCTATAGGCTAGCCCAACCCTTTAACCAGTCACATGCACGTGAATTTGCAAGCCAATCTAATATATACCTATTTGATGTATATACACAACATGCTGATATGAACTTTCCGTGGCCATTCAATTCACTGAGGTAAAAATTACTATTGTAAAGACATATTTATGTATTCAACATAATTGCAAACACCAGTTACAGTGATTTTTAGGTTAAACTACTGTGAAAGCATCCATCAATTTTCGTGGTTCTAAGAAAAAATATCATTTCATAGGGGATGAATTTGTGGTTGTGACCGTAGTTAATAAAGTGAACTGCATTATGTGAAAACATCATCTTATGTGTTCAGTGTTACCGTATTACTTTACTTATTTTACTCGTGTCATCAAAAAGGTAAGGTTATAAACATATACTAAACTATTTCGTTGACATGCATGTTGTGTGTTGACAGTGGTTCTTTTTTTACCATTTTTGGGATTGGGGCCAGGGCCTTGTAATTAGGAATTTTTTGTCATTTTGAGACAAATCCGGGAAATTTTATGTTGCAAAAAAATCCCCCACCCCCACCCCCACCCCTCCAAAAAAAAAAAAAATCACAACAATGATGTGTATGAAGTAATAAATTATACTAAAATTCAAATCACATTTAAAATCACAACATATTTATTTTCTCTTTCAGGACAATAAATTTGATTAATTTACAGCACAATTTTGAGGTATCCACAAAAAAAAGAAAAGAAAATTGGGCCACCACGAAAATTGATGATTTTATAGTATATCAAAATTTCCTTTCATGCAACAGTGTTAAAAAAATTACCATAACTCTTTCAATCCAACTTTGAAATATAAGCTGAAATTTTTGAAATAGATATTGAAAAAGCTTCTTATTTGGAGCCATCAATAACTTTTTATTGGTATTGTAGAAAAATGTAGAAGGAGCAAAGTGTGACAGATGTAAACCAGGATTTTATAATTTGGACAAAAATAATCCAGATGGCTGCTCACCATGTTTCTGTTTTGGAGTATCTAATTCCTGTCAGAGTTCAGGCCTTGGTAAAATCACAGTAAGTACATACATTTTTCATGAGTACAGTGGCGAACTTCATTGTTAGATTTGTCAATCACAGATACAGTGATATGATCATCTTACAGACTTTTTGGAATGTGAGGGGTGTTGGTGGTGTATGTGGTTCTTGTATGCATCAAGTTTATGGTAAAACAAAAGTAATGACCTGGTTATGCTTGACATATGAACTTTGCTTTGTTTGACAAGCATTGTTAACATTCGTAGAAAATTGTGTTGATTTATAACAATGATTCCCAGAGATAATAAAGGTTTTGTATATATCATATGTGGCATATTCTGCTCAACAACTATTTTTTTCAGAAACTTCATTTTCTCCCTTATTTAGTAAAAATTCTTTAAGACACTGTAAATGTATCAACATTTAAATATATTCACATATTTTCATTTTTGCATCAGGTGATAGTGCAAATACAAAAGAAAAACTTTGAATTAAAATATTTGTGTGTGTTTTGTTTTTTACATCCTGTTACTCTCACAAAGTTATGCTTAAATAAAACCCATGCGGAAATTTTTCTATTCATAGTAATTGATTATAAAGAGAAAAACAGTCATTTTTTGTCATCAACAGCTAAAGATAGATCAGTTAAGTAATGTTTTTGTTTTACCATTTATTTACAATAATAAAGAAATATTTGCTCTTTGTTCTTTTTAGATATCAGATATGCGTGGTGGAATGGATGGATGGACGTTGACAACTTTGGGTAGTAATGGATTTACTCTCTTCCCTAACATGAATGCCGAGGGCTGGTTGGAATATAATGTACACCCTTCTCGCAACCAAAACTTGTTAGATCCAATGAATGATGAAATTATATACTATTGGCAAGCACCGCTCAAATATCTGGGGAGCAAGGTAAGTATAAAATCAATCTTTTGAATTGTTTGAATGTGATATATATACACACTTATCATGATGCATGATTAATGGGGATTCTCTGTAAGAACTGAAGTCTGTTGCAGGAATCAATAGAGTGTGCCTTGTAGAAGATGCATAAATACCGTTTTAACCAATTTTATCATTCAACATTATATGAACATTAAGGTAAGATTCTGTTTCTTGTATTATGTTAGAGATTTCATTTTACAAAAGTCACATCACAGGAGTGATGTCATCATTTTATGTTACAACAATATAATGGCATCAGTAACCAAGGTGATCAGACACAAGTGAATAATGATATTTATTACCTTGCTTTATTATATATATTTTAGGTAGATCATACATTATAGAATGGAATTCCCCAGAGCTCCATGTTTTACCTCATAGCAATTGTGCTGGACAGTCATTTCTATTGGCAATGGAATCACATCAAGTGACGACTTTTTTTCTGGGAAAATTTGACATAAACGTTTTCCATTTCATTCCAGACAAACTTTAAGAGGTATTGATCACATGGTAGGCTGACGAGTTCCATTTAGAAGTTAGGTTCCAAAAGATATTAGAAATTATCTATATAATTTTCTATTTCAGTTGTCATCCTATGGCGGAGATTTGATCTATACTATAAGATATATTAAAGACAGAACCGCACCTATACAACAATACTATTATGATGTGGATGTTATTATACAGGTTTGTTTTCTATTGGAAAGCAAAAAATGATGGCAAAGCAGAACTCAGTTTTCGTAAGAAAGTCCAAGATTGATATAACTGCTTGACCAACAATCACATGTTTCCCTTGGTTGGTATTCTTGGTCAACTGCCTGTAAGAAAATCTCAGATTGATTTTACCAATGTGATTAGCTGCCCATTGTTTTCTCAGTATGTTTTATTGCAAAGCAAATCGGAAACATAAGCAGCTTACCGGTAATACTGTTTTGATAAATACAAATTAAACTTTTAATTTTAAAAAAAAATTGGGATTTAATTATTTATTTTAAAACAGCAACTAATTTTGCCTCACTGTATGTGTATGTATGTGGTATATTTGCACAGTACATTTGAAGATAGTACCTAAACTGCCTTTAGTTTAATATATGAACTTATGCTTTTTTTTTTTTTTCTTCACTGAAAATGGTGTTATCAAATTGAAAACATTTTACATCCTTATGTTTTTAACAGGGAGGCAACATAACTATGTCATCAGGTAAAAACTACCTCAGAGAAGAAACAGCCACAAACAGAAGAGTAAAATTGTTAGAAACAAATTGGTATAAAATGGAAAAGAATGGCGACCGTGTCAATTTGGTACCAGTATCTAAACGGGAGTTCATGGAAGTGCTGTTTAATATTGATAGACTTATGATCAGAGCATCCTACCATAGTGCTCAAAAACATGTTTAGTAAGTGATACAACTTCAGTCGAGTTTTTTTTCAACAAGGCCCCTAAAAGATTTGAGGGAGCATATTGGTTTTGATGTGGTTCTGTTCATTATTCTTTTGCTTCTTCATCAACCTCAACCTTGTACAAAGCATTTTTCTGAGATGATTGGTTAGATATTTTGGAAACTTCATAAGAATAAGGGATAAAATGTAGTTATGTCTTTATAGTCAAGTCCTTGTTTTCTATTTTTAGGCCTAATTGAGACCTGCAGTTGGTTTTATGTTTTGGGGACATGGTGGTTGTATCCCATTACATTTAACACTTGTTTTTATAAATTGAATGTTTTCAAGTTATGATACATTAATCCTACCCTTTTCAAGGTATTTGTACTCAGTGTTGGAAGATTTAATCACATTCAGCTGCAATAGATCTTGAATTTATGTTTGCATATGAGAGATGTAGCTTATAAATTTGCTTTTTTATGGCTTTAGTGTGGTTATGAAATGAGGAGAACATGTTCCTATAACAATTTTAACATTCATCACCTGAATTCATACCATAGGATCTGTTTGGCCCTTTCTATATTTTTTCAATAAGATGAAAATTGTTTAACTAGTATTTTCTCAGTAATTTGAAGAACATTGACAATTTTTTTCATTAAGAAATTTCTGATCTGTTATGAACATTTTCTTCACAAGGAAAACTAAAACCTGTGCTTATGGATCAAAGCCCATATCACCACCTAGGTTCAAGTCCCAGTCTTACAGTTTCTAATGTAAAAAAGTTTATCATCAGCTGAAGGTCATTGTGTTTTCTGGGTATTCCAGCTTCCTCCACCATTCAGGCATTGGCGACCTTTTTGTACTAGTACATGTAGATGAAACATTTGGCTAAGCCTTAAAATTACATGAAAATAATTTTTGATTAATTTTTGATATATTGTTTGTTTTAGTTTACGAGATGTAGTACTAGAATCTGTGAGTGCTGCTTCTACCAGTGATGTTACTATTCCAACTGTAGAGAAATGCGCTTGTCCTGTAGGATTCACTGGACTGTCCTGTGAAGTAAGTGGTTCCTACTTGATTCGTTTTTTTTTTTTTTTTTAAAAAACACCCCTTTTTTTTTTTTTTTTTTTTTTTTTTTTTTTGTTTGTGTGTTTGTTTGTTTGGTTTTTTTTAAATTTATGATTGCCATGTGTCCTTATATAGTGGTCTTATTGACCGTATAGCATTTAAATAACAAAGTTAAAAATTTATTTATTTATTTATTTGTTTATTTATTATTATTATTTTATTATTTTTTATTTTTATTTATTTATTTTTTTATTTTTTTATTATTATTATTTTTTTTTTGGAGATTGCCAAGTGTACTTTTATAGTGGCCTTATTGACCATTTTAGCATAACATAGTTTGAAGAAAAAAGTGGAGTTTAGATTTTTTGACTTCTTATAAGACAACAGTCTTTAAATTAGAAACAGCTAGTATATTTCCTTATAAGCTATAGTATTTATTTTCTTATATACTGTATTAAATAGTAATTGTACTATAAAAGTTGTATAAACGGAACACTATCTAGTCAAGAGATTTTTGTTTTAAAATATAATTTATTCTGTTTACTCATGTTCATTGGTCAGCTAGCATATCAATTCTTCAATATGCATATCAATATGCTTCAAAATAAGTCCCAAGAATAATTTATGTGGGAAAAGTTGACTTACTCAGTTCCATGTCAAGAAGGAGTGAAGTGGAGTAATGGTGTTTTACGCCCCAGTCAAGAGTCTCACTTATTTCGAGGCGGTCAGTTCTGGGATGGTGGAGGAAACTGGAGTGCTCGGAGAAAACTACGGACCTTCGGTAATTGTTTCAAGAAGGAAAAATAGCTCTCACAAGCATTATGGGGATGGAGCTAGTAAATTCAAATATTTTCAATCAGTAGTGATTTTTTTCTAAAAAATGATTTTATTTTGCTTTAAGTTATGAAAGCTGTTTAGTAAAATATTTATGTTATTTTTAGAGTTGTGGTCCCGGTTACAGAAGGATAAATAATCAGTTGTATGAGGGTCAGTGTGAAGGATGTAATTGTTATGGTCATTCAGATATCTGTGATCACATTACTGGCAGGTGCTTGGTAAGTGAAGGTTAAAAAAAAAAATGAACGAAAAATGGACCAGAGTACAGTTTCACAATTATTCATTCAGTTAGAGTTCTAACTCAAATTAGAAAATATTTCGATGTTGGTTATTATGACACTACACAATTGAAATTTTATATCTAATGTTATATTTATATTTTTTGTAGTGTTGGTTTTTTAAACAAAACAAAACAATGTCTCATAAAACTTAAATTTTTGAAAAATATTTATGAGAGAAAAATGGGAAAATTAGAGTTGATAGTACACTCAGCTGAGAGAATAAATGTCAGAACCATACCAAAAAGTTTATATTCTCCTATTTAATGAAGAAAAAAATATTAAGTTCACTGAGTTGTCAATGCTTATTAGTTTATTGAAGTGTGAAGTAAATGTAATGTGTACAAAAAAAAAGAGAGAACAGAGAACTTTTCTTGGCATTGGAGAGATCACTATAATAATTAATCCAATGGTTAAGTGTATAATTAACTGTAGCCATTATGATACATAGGCCAGTATGATAAAGAAATACAACTTAGATTAACTTACAAAGTTTTGTTGTGTTGTAGAGCTGTCAGCATTTTACAACTGGTGTCAACTGTGATGCATGTTTACCTGGTTACTATGGTGACCCTCGTAGAGGAACTCCAAATGATTGCAGACCATGTGCTTGCCCACTTATATCTCCTTCTAATAATTTCGCTGCTAGGTGTAGACTTGCACCCATCCCTGGTAACTATGACAACTATGAGTGTTTGGATTGTCGCCAAGGATACACTGGAGACAGATGTGAAAGGTAAGCAGGCCTTTGCCAAAAAGTAAACAAAAATAATCTTTGATACATGTATACAAGTGACTGTTAGGACTAATATATTTCTAATTAGTCTTCTTTTTGATTAAGGATATAAACAAAATGTTTTGATAAAAAAAGAAAAATTTTAACAATCTCTTTTGTACCATTTTATTATACATCTTAATGTGCAAAATTATTATTTTCAGTGGATATAGAATTACATAAATTTCATATTAAAAAAGAATAATTTTGCAATAAAATTTAAAAGGAAATGGTTTCTATAACCATTAGAAACAATAATAGATCAGCACAAACATTAGCGAGGATCTCTTGAGCTCTTTTAAATTTCATATACATTTATTTAAATGCTGAAACATATCAATGACAAAAAACAAAAAAACAATTCTAGTTCAACAGTATATTATTATATACTATCAATACATGTATCTACCTGGTTAATTTTCAATTAAGTATGCATTAATATAACTTGTAGGTGTGATGTTGGTTACTATGGAAACCCAAGAGTAGTTGGTGGTTACTGCAGAAGATGCAACTGTAATGGTAACATTGATTACACTGTTCCAGGAAGTTGTGACAGCACCTCGGGTGTTTGTTTAAAGTGTCTATACAACACAGAAGGAGAGAGATGTGAAAGGTGTAAAACTGGTTACTATGGTACTGGCTTAAATAGAGATTGTACAGGTACAATATAATTTGATAAATAAATATATTTTTATGCTACCTACATATTCTCTTAGATACACTTGTACAGGTGTATTTCAAATTTCAGGTCTACTTGACCAAAAAAGCTGGATTTTTGCTCTGAACATTTTGAGAATAAAAGTCATGGGGACATGTTTAGTAAGATCTGTCTGCCTTTATATAGTTGACACCATACCATTTTTCTTTTTTTTTAAAAGAATTTTGTTAAAGTTTTTGCAATTTAATCATTGTTAGGACCTCATGACATTTAAATCGTGTGTGCTTGAACCTTTTGTGTTTTACAAATTTATAACTGTCCTGGTCTATATGTCATGTAAACTTTTCATATACTGTACTTCATTGAGGGATTTTGATCTATGCCTTACAGTCTGTGTATACCAAACCCTAAGTAAAACATTAGAAAACAGAAAGTTTTCAGTTTTGAAAATTTGAGTTTTTATTTCAGCTTGTAACTGTGATCCTGTTGGGTCTACTAGTACAGAATGTGACCGTTATAGTGGACGATGTCCATGTAAAGATAGATTTGGTGGACGTAGATGTGACCAGTGTCAGGTATTGAATAATATATACATGTATTTGTTGTCTTATTAAATGGATAAAAAGTTAGGGAAAAAGATTTTTAAAAAAAATCTTGTTAGATTTTGTAAATATTTATGGTGGGAGAATGATAATTGCATGATTTTTGTATGATTATATGCATTGTATTGTTATAGAATATTTGGTCAGCTACAATATCAGGACCTAAATTTTTCACTGAGAAATAATTCACTATAAAGTGCTACAAGATTTAGACATGTTTGTGTAATTATTGTCTTTTTTATGAACATCAATTCTTTGGTAAAACAATTTGTTTACAGTGATTTCACAATGGTCATTTGCAATGCCACTGATGTATTACTTGAAAAACAGAAACTTGTTTACAGTAGTTTCACAAAGGTCATTAGCAATTCCGCTAATGTATTGTTTGGAAAACAAAAACTTGTTTACATTGATTTCTCAAATGCCGTTACAGTTCTCCCGATGTAATTATCCTGATCTTGTTTCAAGCCATATGTTTTGTATTTGCATGTGAAATGGTGAAATTGTGAATGAATTTGATATATATTCAGTATTTTGTCTAATATTTTTAAAATTATAAACTTATGTCATTGCATTTGTCATTTAACTAACAACACTAGATCTATATATTTATATATGACTAATTATTGACTATCTTTTTTATTTTTATTACATTTTATTATTTTATTTTTAAATCTTAAGTGTTGGTTTATTTGGGTAATACATTTTTCTTAGCTTATTTTTTTTTTACTTAGCAGCATGCTGCTATTTGTTAAAATAAGTTCACAAATGATGAATAATGCTTTGGTAATAATTTTATGTTTCATGTTTTGTGCACTAAATATAAAGCTTAAAATAGTCTTGGCATGATTTGATTTGCTGATTGTGAAAAAAAATTGTTTTTTATAGTCCGGGTTTGGGAATGTGAATGCTGGCTGTACGCCATGTGAGTGTAACCGCACAGGGTCACTTGATCTGAGATGTAACCGTGTCACAGGTCAATGTCCCTGTCGTCCAAGTATTGGTGGTCTTAGCTGTGACCAGTGTCAGGATGGACATTACAGGTTTTCATTAAGAGGTTGTCTAGGTATGTTGCTGTTACTATGGAGACCAAAGCATATTCTCTCTGAAGATGGCTTGACTTTGAATTTTCACATAAATCATTGATTTCATAGATAATTATTAACTATATAATTTTAATTATTCATTGGTTAGTTGTATGGAGTTTTACACTCAAATCAAGATTCTTTCTTTATTAAAATAATTTATTCCTAAAGAATATAACAAACTTTTTAAAGTTATTTAAGAAATTAAAAATGGAATATGACCTATTGTCATTGGTTTTTAAAGTTATAAGGGACTACATACATATTTATGACTGGTAATAAAAATTATTGGGTAAGATCTTAAAAACTGGTGCCTTATTTCATGGTACCTATAGCATGCTAAAGAACACTTAATGCATATTGCCCTGAGGTCAAAAAAATTCTGCCATTTCACCTATAACTGGTAGCCTCCTGATATAAGTGAAATATGTTTGACTGGAATATAAACCCAGACAATCGGTCATGGTGAATTGTTGTACTTCATAAACTTTTCATTGGATTGCTGTAGTTTATTCATTAACTCATTTCTACCTTTTATGTCAATTAATAAGTATAGAACAACTCTTATTGGTGTAATTTTGATTTAAAAAGTTGATTTAGGCTTAAGTTTTTGTTACAAGCCATATTGCATTTTCAGGCAAGGTCGACAATTCTGCCTTTTATATTAACATATTTTATTTTAATGCATGTATGTTTGTTGTATGTAAATGTTTTATGTTTATATGTTAACCAGATTGATCATTTTTATTATGTGTTAATTTTGCTTAGATTGTTCATGTGATCGCATAGGAACCAATCAAACTAACAAGTGTAATAACGTCACAGGGATTTGTAACTGTCTACCCAATGTCATTGGTCCAAAATGTGATTCCTGTCAGGTTAGAAAGGAAATCCCACAATGCATGTATCTGTGTGTATCTATTTCCCCTTCCTGTAATGATGGATGCAGTCTCCAGAATGCATTGCATGTATCTGCCTTTTCTTAATTTCTCCTCAATTTTTTCAAAAATTTTAGAATTTCTTTTAGTCCATCCTACTCTTATGGACTCCGACTTCACTAAAGGCTTTTCCCCATCCTGCAGCTTATCCCAAAAATAGCTATTTTCCCAATTATATTTAATGTGAAAATGCTATCTTCTTTACTTTGAACTGTTTTTGAGACTGGAGTACAGCATGTTTTCTTGCTGAATATAAACATATGACTGCTTTCCTTATCATATCTCTTTCATTTCTTTTATATTTTTCTAAAGGTCAATGGTGCCTATTTTTTCACCCAAGTGTGATTGGTGAAGGAGTGATTGTTTGCTTCTTAAAATTCTTAAAAACCTTAAACATATGCATCAAAGGCTAATTTATTTATTTTATTTATTTTTTTTATTTATTTATTTATTTATCTATCAGAATAAATGGAACTTTGATGTATGATAAATTTGTAATTTTAGTTTTACCTATGGTTTTTTTTTAACTAATTTTACTCAATTAGGTTTTATTGCAGTAGCAGTGATCTTTACAATCTCCATTTTGTTAAGAAAAAAAAAAAAAAAAAAAAAAAAAAAGGAGCAAAAATCAAAAAAATAAAAAAATTTAGATTTAAAAAACCTCATAAAAGATTTTCAAAATTGACAAGCTTATAAAGTACCCAGTTTGCAGTTGAATTCACTTATTAACATTTCTTTTTTTTTAATTAGTTTAGCCTAAAAAAAATTTCATTTTAAAAAATGTGTAAAATTAAGAATTGAATGGTATGGTACCAGGAAATATTTGCTACACAAATTTTCCCCATCAGAAATCGAAAATGTATATATCATGTGAAAATAGCCATGCTTTGAATGTATGACCTTGTAATCTATTCTTTTGTTTTGGCTTTATGCATGTAAATAATAATGTGTTGCTTTTTTTTTAGTCTTTTTAATTTTGCATGTTAAATGGATATATGAAGGCGTAATGATTTTGAATATATTTAGTTGTAGCATTTGTTTAGAAAGGGAGATCTGTGATAGTGACTACAGAATGTAGAAAGTTGGAATGGACAATTTGTCAGTTTCATGAAGGGTTGTATTACATGTACATATCTGGTTTGAAATTTACATTTAGGACTGTAAACAAATGTATTTCTAACTAAAAAAGCGAGAAATAAATTGGTTTTATCACTGGTTTTCTTACTGCTAAAAGTGAATTTGCAGCTTCTCCTTTTACTGATGACATCTTGATATAAGTGAAATAATTTTGACCATGAGGTACTGATGACATCTTGATATAAGTGAAATAATTTTGACCATGAGTTACTGATGGCATCTTGATACAAGTGAAATAATTTGACTATGACTTGAACCCAATGTTATCAATGAATTGATGAACCTATTCCCATCATTCTTGTTAAATTCAGATTGGTTTGCAGAATTTTTCCAAAATTTTTTTTTTTACCAAGCTTCATTTATACGCTACCAGTATATATCTATATATGTGATAGAAACTCCTTTTGCATAATTACCCGTATGTATTCCTTATAAATGTGCATGTATATTTATTTTGTAAGTAATATTTGAGACATTTCAGAAATGTTGCATGGAAAAGTGTATTATATTTTAAACATGATATACATATTTAAATTGAATGATAGAAACATTTGACAGCGAGGTATCCTTAATTTTCATGGAAAATATAATTACGTTGAATAAAGTTTGGTATTTTTCACTTACTTGAGTCTAGTTGTAACTGAAAATTGCTATGCCCATCTAGAATTACCATGGTATATTTCTGTACACAGTAAAAAGTTGTTGCTAGGGGGAATTAACATGTCAAAAAAAAAAAAAACAAATGGATTCTTTTGTGCATACAACTTAATGTTTCACCAAAAATCATCACTTCAGGTATTGATATCATCTTTTTCAACATGTCAAATCCCCATAGTAGCAACAGTTTTCTTTCTACAGAAATATTCTATGGTAATTGTGAATGCGCATAGCGATCCTCAGTTAAGATTAGACTCAAGTAAGTCAAAAATACCAAACTTAATTCAAGTTAATTGGATTTTTTATAAAAATTAAGCAAAATTCACTGCCACAAACACAGTGACTGGAACAGTAATTAAAATTTGAATTTAATAAAGAAAAGATTCAGTTCAGTTGATCGATACATCACATCTTAATATTTATAGTATTAATTTCGGCATAAACAGTTTATTTCATTCCAATGTATTGATGAATTTAATTTTTTAAAAAATAAAAATTTATATGAAGATGATGGAAATTTAATGGTTTGAATAAAAAAAAATTGTTATGCAATAACTTTGTAAAATACTGTATTTCTGATAAAGATGAAATGTTTATATATGTGGCATTAAATTTCATTTACCTGTATTAAAAAGTTCTAGCATTATTTTCTTATAATATTGATAAATTATATCCCAGATTGCTTGTGATGTGTATTAAATTGAAGTTTAAAACATATCTTGAATACCAAAATCTAGAAAAATATGAAATTAAGATAAATTTGAAATTTTGGAAATCAAGACAATTTTGAAAACCACACAAATTAAGGCCATTTTAAAATGCTGAAAGATATCACATTGTACCTCATTTATGAATACCAGATTTTTTATTTTTCTTGAGCATGTTTTATTCCAGTTTTGCCAATCTCTATTTTCAGGATAATTACTGGGGATTACCACTAGGTGGTGGATGTAGACCATGTAACTGCAGTCGTATTGGATCTATCTCATTGCAGTGTGACCGTAGAAACGGACAATGCCAGTGTCGTCCTGGTGTTGGTGGAAAATATTGTGAGGCTTGTCAACCTGGATTTTATGGATTTTCACAATATGGTTGTAAAAGTTAGTGTCCAAAATAAATATACCAAATGTTCTTCTACTTTCTTCTTCTTCTTCTTCTTTTTTTTTTTTTTTTTTTTTTTTTTTTTTTTTTTTTTTGTGTGTGTGTGTAATAAGTTCACATTAAATTTTAAAACTTTATTGTGATTTATAATGAGTTTCTAAAATTTCTTAATTTCAGGATGCCAGCCATGTACAAAACCAGGATATATTTGTGATCAGAACACTGGAGAATGTAGGTGCCCTCCAAATACCATCGGGGAAAGATGTGAGCGATGTGCTCCAAATTACTGGGGATATGATCCCCTAAATGGATGTAAGGTGAGGTTTTACCCATGTTCAATATTAGTGACAAAGCAACCAGTGTGTCATTTGTAATGAATTATTATTTCTATCAGATATGGAACCATAGAAGTTGAAGTAAACCACAAAAACATTATTTAAAAAATTTGCAATGTAATGTTTTCCATAGCATAGATATTGATTATGTGATATGATGGCAAACTGCTTTATACAACTCATCATTCTTAGATAAATTTATTTATAATTAAAAGTCAATGTTCTGTAAGTTATTGAAATTTTACAAAATAATTGCATTCAGTGGGTCTGTCCATTAGGTGGTATTGAAGCCACTTGTTTGACATTTACTCGTGTACATTCAAAGTCAGACATTTATACTCAGGGGTCCCTGTATGTATTTGTCTTTTCTCTCTTGTTTTGTTTGGCTATTTTATCATTTACACTGGTGGTGTAAAACTCCTTAACTCAGTAGTCAGTATACTTTGTGTTAACAGAAAATGTATACCATGTAGCAAGATTGGAAATTGGACTAGGCTCATATAGCATTTTGCAATCATTCCATTTGTATTTTAAGCATTATTTTCTAAAAAAAAATAAGTTCTTTTTTAAATTAACTGAGCTTAAATTATGCCACTGTAATTATTCTTCCGTAGAGATGTGATTGTAACCCAGATGGATCATTAAGTCGCCAGTGTGACTTAAGAACTGGAAAGTGTCAGTGTAAGATAGATGCCATTGGTGATAGATGTGATCAGTGCCAGTTTGGATATTACAATTTCCCAAGATGCATTCTTTGTTCCTGTAACATAAATGGGACAGAGCCCGGAAGCTGTGATGGGACTGGTAAATGTCAATGTGAAAATAATGGACAGTGTCCATGTAAGGTAAGAAATAATGAAATTTGCTTGGACTTTTTTTGTATGAAGCTATGTAAGTAATGTAACACATCATTAATTATTCATTATTTTACTTAATGAGTAATTGTTGTGAGAGATTTTTTGTCCATTCTAAGAAGAGAAGACAAGCATGAAGATGCACTGCTAATAATTGATGAATATCTTTTAACATTGTAGTGAGGGCTTTATAAATGTAGAAGACCTAGTTTTATAGGTGACTGGGTAGCTCAATCAGTAAAGCATCTTGCTAGTATTGGGAAGGTTCCGAGTTTGAGTCCCAGTTTGACAGCTGTATTTTTTCTCTTTCTTGTTACATATATGTATATTGCAACAGGATAAGATAATTGAAACATATGAAACAATGTGACACTTCCTGTTACAATCTTGTCGCTCAAAGACTTGGTATTTGGATATTGGAAACAAACATTTACAGAGTATCTATTACATTGTACAAGGATGAATTCATGCATACAAAAATATTTTTAAAAATTGAAACATGTTAAAATTGATGATGAAACAAATTTTGGTTAAAATTTGAGAAAAAATTCAGCTTTTTATACATACAAAATTTTCTTCATATAATTCCTCCTCCTCTCTCTCTCTCTCTGTCTCTCTCTCTTTTTTTTTCTGTGACCATATCTTCTGAACAATTTTTATGTTTGTTTTTCAGAAAAATGTATTTGGTAAGACTTGTTCATCATGTGAAGACAACACCTTTAGTATAGATTCATCAAACCCCTATGGCTGTACGTCTTGTTTTTGTTTCGAGAGATCTACAAGATGTACACAGGCACCCTATGTCTGGTCAAAGGTATGTTTATTTTGCTAAGCTTTAACTCTGACTATAGACCATTGAGACACCTTAGATCTCAAAGAGATTTTATTTTATTAGGAAGGTTTATAGTTATTGGAAATCTTTGAGAATATTGTATGTTGTTAGCATTTTTTAATGTTATATTACTTTTTCATTGATAAATTCCTTCAGCAATATCATCTTCAATTTTTTTAAAGCTCTGAACATCTAGAATAAAAATTATATACAGGTAAATCTACTGTTTACTAAAGAAAATGGAATAAACTTTAAATTTAATTCTTTTTATGTAGCTATAGACTTCACATTGTTACAGTAAAATTTAGACACATGTAAAACTTGTTTATGAATAATATTATTTTATACAAGAATCAGCATGTGTTATTTTTATTAATTACAGAGACGATTACCTGATGACATCATTTCCTTTGATCAGAGAGTTACCAACACAGTGATGAAAAAACTGTTATACTACAATGTCATACCAGATAACACCCAATGGGCCTCCATACCTTCTACAGTACAATCAGGACCTATGTACTGGAATTTACCCAGAGACCAGACAGGAGGAGATATGGTAAGATTCATTTCTTAATTTTTCACCAAATATATGACAGGGACATTGTTTTCAAGGGGTGCCATGTTTTCATGCTCCAACCATGAAAATGTCAGTGACATATAGTGACTTATCCTATGTTGTCATTCTTTCATAAATAGTTTTTCTCTCTTTTTCTCTTATTGTCAAAAATATTAAAATAATATCTGGTATGTTTCTTTGTTGTGATGAGATCAGTTTGTTATAATGGACCCACTTTCGTGGGAGTTATGACCCTTGGAAATTGAAAAAAATTCCTGTATTTGTAGCAGATAGGACATTTATGTCATTCTGACACATTCTAGTTTCTTCTGTTATCCATCATTTATTCCTTTTTAGCAAACATTTGTTATCTTGATTGAAATAAAAAATATGCATTAATGCTGAAACATGCATTTATAATGGCAAAATGTAAGCCATTCTTTGGTTCTAACTTTACTGGTTTTTTTTTTTTTTAACGAAGATCAAAAATTCTGTGAATCATTGCCTAGATCAGAGCAGATGTGAAATAGAAGTTTCTGTTTCTGTGTTCCAGCTCAATGGCCTCAATGGTTCAGTTTAAGTTTCCAACTTCTTTTTATACCCGGAAACAACAGAAACTATGAAAGTTTGTCATCTGTGCTGAGTTTTACATGTATGAATATGTTAGCTTTTAAAAGATCTTGCGATTATGCATAATGTTTCTTAAAGTGAAAACAAAGGAAATAATAATCATATTTACTTACTTACTTACAGTACTTACTTACTTACTTACTTTTACTCACTCACTTACTTACTTACTTACTTACTTACTTACTTACTTACTTATTTGTTTATTTGTTTATTTTTATTTATTTATTTATTTATTTATTTATTTATTTATTTATTTATTTATTTATTTATTTATTTATTTATTTATCTATTTATTTATTTATTATTTTTTGTAGACTCTGTCATATAATGGGATGTTGAAGTATAGTGTGATATACAGAGGTACTGGGAGGGGGAATAATGATGATGATCAGCATCCAGAAGTTGTCATCATTGGAAATGGCTTTCATATGACATATAATGATAACACTACATGGCTACCAAATTCTCAGTTAGATTTTAGTGTAAGACTTCACCCAGTAAGTATTATATAAAGATATATTTGTTGTTATTACATTATATTGGCTTAAAAAACGGGAGCTAATTTCTGCTCTTCACTTGGCTGATGTTTATTTGTCATATTTAAAAAGACAAAAGCCACAGGGTTAAGACATTGTAAAGTTGATAATGAGTTCAGTACAATGATGAATTCTCCAAAGACTAATCAAACAGAAGTGGAAAAATCGTATTAAAAATTTTGGTAACAAAATGAAAAAGATTTTGGATTCACCAGATCGAATTCTACATGATTAGAAATCTATTATGTTTGTACGTAAAGTTTACTTTGAAGATTTTAAAAATAACATACATGTAGAAAAGATAATCTTATGATATTTCATATCCAATTAAAAATAATAGTTCATAACAAGCATTATGGTGCACTGCTGACTACTGCTGACCCTATTTATTTTATGAATGGAAAAAAAAGAACAAAAAACTTTGAACACTGTAATTTTTATACAACAGAGTAAATGGAAGGTGATTGGTTTTGATGGAATGGCAACTAGAAAACTCATGATGATAGTGCTAGAAAATGTAACTGCAGTCCTTGTACGAGCAACACATGACCAAAAAGTAACCAATGCCGAGTAAGTTGTTGTGATAAATGTTAAGATGAAAACTCCAGATTTACAATCATTTTCTATAGTTAAAAACGGTAAATGAAATAGTAATAAATTTTAAGATGAAAACTCCAGACTTACAATTATTTTCTATAGTTAAAAACGGTAAATGAAATAAAATTTTAAGGGTAAAGATCAAGTGTTATTTTGAGCATATAGAGTTTGGATTTTGGAGAAAAATATTATTTGAAGAACAACAAAGAAATTTTGTAAGATTCTAGTGAAAGAAAATTCTTATTATAGCAAAGTTATAAATGCTCCCCCTTAACTAAGTAAGGGACACAACTTAGTTTTATTTACTGATGATTTCATCAACATAAATTCAAGTTTTAAAGTGAAAAAAACATCTTTCACATATAAAAAATTCAAATAAATTTTTTTAGCTAAATATTTATGGTAAAAACCAGAGCACCAAAATTTCATCACAAAAAAACTAAAAGAAAAAAATAAGAACAGACACCATATATAAAAATGTATTAAAATCACTGATTATGAAACTCCCAAATTTAAACAGACTGTGAACAAAAATAATAGAAATAAAATCTGTATACTATAACCCCATGTTTAATTTATGGATGTTGTTGAAAATATATAGATATGCTTATCTATGATAATTAAAAATAATCTACTGTCATTTTTGTTTATTATGTAGAATCAAGAACATTGTTTTAGATGTTGCAGTTCCGACCAACAGAACAAACAATATATATCCAAGAGCATTAGGAATTGAGTTGTGTGTTTGTCCATCTAAATATTCTGGATTATCTTGTCAGGTAAAATTTCCCTCTTATTAGTTGAGAAGCTGGAAATGTCAGAAAAAAAATTAAACACATGCTTATATCAATCATCCATTGTTAGTGTTAGCACCCGATGTTTCAAAACTACAATGGATTTAATTATTCCCCACCAAGTAAATGATAAGTACATCACATGCTAATTTATTGAATAATCATTGGATAACTATATGAATTCTATTTTGTTTAGAAACCATGCATGTTCTTGACATTGCATAGCAATGGGGCTGTACTAGGTAAAGTCTTCTGACATCCAAGGTCAGCATCAGAGGTCCATTATACTAGTAGATTAACAGTACTGTTCTTCAGTTCTTCCATCCTTCCATCTATCCCCCTTCTTATCTTGAGTTATTCTCCACAACTATACTATGTATATAATGTATATATTAACCAAGTTTTTTTTTGTTTTGTTTTGTTTTTTTAGTTTAGGCCTTTTGAAGTTTTAAATGCGAAATTTAAATTAAATTTAAAAAAAAAATTGTGGTAAATCAAATAAAAAAGAGATTTAGTTAAATCTCTATTAGTTTAATACCATATTACTTACATCCCACTGAAAAAACAATCAAAGTATTTGAAAAAGAACCTTGATCATATATACACATTGCAATCAGATTGTTCAAAAATTCAAAGACTGGGATATTTATTTACTGAATTTGTTTGTAAAACATTTAAAATTATCTAGATGGGGAACATTATTTCTTTTCCTCTGACAGCTCTTTTTTTTCTGTTTCAGGATCCCTCTGATGGTTATTACAAAGTTAGATTTAACAACACAACAGATATATCTGATCCAATCAGAGTTATAGGTGATGTCAGAGAGTGTAATTGTCATGGTCATAGTAACAGGTGTGATCCTGAAACGGGTGTTTGCCAGGTAAATACATTATGCATAGGTATACTAAAAAAAAGTTTAAAAAAGGGAAAAAACCAAAGATGTAATTATGACATTAGAACTTCATAATGCCAAGCATTTTGTTAAAGAACTGTCAAAGCGTCATGGAAGTTTGAAACCACAAACTTTTAACAAGCACTCCAGTAGAAAATAGTGACACCTGTAAATCAAGACCACCGTTGTGATCTAAAAAAGCTGGACTTTATAGAGAGGTATTATTTATATAGAAGGCATTTTTGGTTTAAATATCATTTGGAACCACAAACATTGAACACACACTCCAGTAAAGCACAGTAAAAACTGTAAATCAAGACCAACCTTGTGATCTAAGAAAGATGGACTTTATAGAGAGGTGTTATTTAGATAGAAGGTATTTTTGGTTTAAATATAAAGCAACTTGACATTTAAACATTGTTTAAATACACAAGTGGTCTCTTGAAGAGGTAAACATTGTTTTAATATACAGATGACCTTTTTAAAAAAGTGTTTGCTTTAAACATTGATTAATACAAAGGTGACCTTTATAAAGAGATGGTTGCTGTAACATTCTTTTAATACACAGGTGACCTTTATAAAGAGGTGGTTGCTGTAAACATTGTTTAATACACAAATGGTTTTTATAAAGAGGTGATTGCTATACAGTTAGGGACTGAAGTACAACAGGATTTGTTTTCTGTTGTGTTATCAACAACATTTTGCAAAGTATATACTAAATATGACCATTATAAGTGTTGAAAGTGAGACATATGATTTTATGTAACTCTTGTATTTCAGAATTGCCAGCATAATACAACAGGAATATACTGTAATAAATGTGCACCAGGATTTTATGGGGATCCCAGGAGGGGCACCAGTGATGATTGTAGACCATGTGCATGTCCTCTAACAACTAATAAGTAAGTAAACTGTAAACAAATTATTTTACAACAATAAACTTTTGCGTTAAAGAATCTAAGGATTTCAACATTGAACCTCATTGTAATGCACTTACATGTATATACAATGTTACTTTGCCACCTCACTTATGGCCACAGATATGCAGTCTCAGTATGTTCTTTGCCCTGGATTGTCCTCAGTTTTCTGTATAATGCCAAAATCTAAATAGAACAATAAATCAACAGTCAAGAAAATGAAATATTACATGTTAATATGGTATGTAACCTAGAAGTATACAACTACTTTGTTTTTTAAGATAATTGTCTATCTGCAAAATATAGAAATCATTGAATTTGTAAAAAGGGACATTGCAGTCAATTAATGAATAGTCACATTCAGTGTATCCTATTTTTTATTTTATATTATACACATGAATAAGATTCTAAAACAGATAAGTTTTTGTTGAGCCTTGCATTGCCTTAAGGCGAGATTTAGGTGTCACTTTTCTGGTGTCGTTGTAGGCGGCGGGGGCGTGTCAAATTGTGAAATTTTATGTTAAAGTAATTTTTTTTCACTCAATCACCAGGTGAGACATTTAAGTCCTTGGAATTCTTGTTGATTATTTTTTTTATTTCGCAAGTTAAAATTGTATTAAGTCTATATACATGTTTTTTATTCATTGTACATGTATTTAATCTGTATACATTTTGTGTTTTGTTTTCATACATCATATTTAATATAAACACATTGTAATCAGTTTCAGCCCAACATGTGAAGTACTTGGTGGTCAGATCTACTGTATAAACTGTTCTGATGGATATACTGGTAATAGATGTGACATGTAAGTCTCTTTTATAAAAATGGGTCCTTCAGATGAGACCTTAAAAACCAACACCCCGTGTCACAGCAGGCATGGTATGTTAAAGAACCCTCCATGCACATTATCCTAAGCGCACTGCAAAGGTCAAAATTTCTGACACTTTACCTATAGCTGGTAATGTCTCAATATAAGTGAAATATTCTTGACTTGGATGTCAAACCTCATAAAACCATATAAATCAAAATCTTTTATATAACCACATATATGCTAATTAGATCATTTTCAAAAAACATTATAGGAAAAAGCTTTCAAGATATCAACATTTTGATATATTTGTTTGAATATAACGATGCATTGTTCCTGTAAATTTGTATTCATGGCTTAACACTCACTTCATAAACCAACTAATGTAGTAGCTCAGTTGGTAGAGTGCTCATTCTGTAAGTGGCAGTTCATGGGTACAAACCCCGACCAGGTCTGACCTAAAACTTGAAAGTGGGTATAGACTATTCTTTTGTCAAGCACTCGGCATTACAAATGAAAGTCACAGTTTTTTCAGATGGTAACTTAAAATAAACGAGGTCCCGTGTAACAGTAGGCTTCATCAGCACAAAAAATTATCCTGCTGTAAAATGCCATCAGCGCAACACACAGGCAAAATTTTTGCACCTTCCCCTACAGCTGGCAGTGTCTCAATATAAGTCAAATATTCTTGATTGGAACATTAAACACCATTACTCAACTCAACTCTCACTTCATAAACCTGAATATTGTTTCCTTACAGAAATATTTACATATTTAAGATATACTACTTATACAATACAATGTTCTTTTACTGAAACCAAATCCTTGTAATTTACGCACTTTTTTTTGTAAAAAATAAAATTAAAGTTTAGGGGTTGCGTAAATTACACAAGTAGATTGTTTCCACATTTTTTTTTTTTTTTAAATTTTCCTTGTTGATGAAAGTGTTCAAGATGTAAACATTTCTACCGGAAGTTGGCCTATTTAATGTTCAAATATGATTGTATGGAAAATTAACCCATGTGAAGTATAAAAAATGAAGTTTGTGTGTGTTAAACAGTATTTTATGCTTACTCCCTTGGTACAGAGTTTTCAATTTAATGAATTAAATGAGTAACTACTGTAAGAAAGTCGTAACATGCATTGATCCAGCTATAGTGTGCCTAGATTGTAATGTAATAGTTGCTGTTTTTTGTATTTGGGAATTTTCCCAAAATGTTTTTTAAAAATTGTAGTATTTGATTTCAAATAGGATAATTAAAAACTCTCATTAAGCATTGAATCCTTTTACAACAATACATATAAAATGTGTGAAAATGTAACTGAAGGTGCATTTTTAAATTTCATTTCAGCTGTGAACGTGGTTACTTTGGTAACCCATCAACACCTGGTGGTAAATGTTCACCCTGTAAATGTAATCCTCAAGGTTCATTAAACACTGAGTGTGATTACAGAGGCCAGTGTAACTGTCTTCCTGGAATCTCAGGATTAAAGTGTAACAGTTGTCCACCCAGGCATGCTGTAGAAATGGGAATTTGTATTTGTAAGTTATTTTGATTTTGTAAATTGTTGTTTTCTTAAAATTTGTTCTGAGGCAACAAACTCATTATTCAGATGCATTGCATTCAAGATCTAGCTAGGTTGAACTGTACTAGATTCAGAAGATAAAAATATAATAAGTGGTTCTAGCAGAATTTCAAGATTTCATATTGCAGTGAACATTTAAGTACCTAAACAAGATTTGCATAGCTTTATATCATTTTTTTTTAATTTCTATTTTATTTAATTTCATTTATTTTTATTTAATTTTATTTTATTTTATTTTATTTTTATTTTATTTAATTTCATTTATTTTTATTTTATTTTATTTTATTTTATTTTATTTTATTTATTCATTTTACTTTTATTTTATTTATTTCATTTTATCTTTATTTTATTTAATTTCATTTATTTTTATTTTATTTTATTTTATTTTATTTTATTTTATTTTTTTTTATTTTATTATTTTATTTTATTCTTGTTTTTTTATTTTTTATTTTCATTTCATTTCATTTCAAACAGTCTTTAACTTGACTTGATTTTTATTTAACAAGTCACAAGTTTGCATTTTTTTCAAATTCATAAAATATTTATATAATTAGTAGTAAAGGTTAACAGTATAAATAAGGAGGATTGTTGTGGATAGTCTTCCATGTATAAAAGGGACTTTATATGGCAGATTTCAAAGAAATAACAGGGATTAGTTGATCTTGGAGAAAAGAGGAGAGATTGGTAATCAGTGTTCTAAATATTTTGGTTTATTTTTCTTCTTTTTAGCTTGTGATGAAGGATGTACTAGAGATCTCATGTTTGAGATGGACGAGTTGGAAAATATATCACTTAGTATTAACATAACCAATGTTTTCCCAGTTCCATGGGACAGACTCTGGAAAATAAAGAATGATTCCATTGAACTAAGGGTATAAATTTTAAGACATTAAGAGTTTGATTTTTTTTTTTAAATTAAAATATAAGAGTTTGAAGCAGAATATAGAGATTAACATTTCTGACTTGTTTCTTTCTTTATGAATTCATGTCTTGGGTCCCCAAACCATTGTTTCTGTAAAATGAAATCTATAATGATGATCCCCATGGTTCAATAGTGTGTTATGATTTTTGGCTAAGATAATATTTTGAAGGTAACAATCAAAATGGATACCGGTATATATGTTTGAAAAATATATCAATCTTGATCATAATTTATCGCTCTTTTGGATGTTACATTTTATTTGAAAAAAAATGATCTCTTAAATTATTTATAAACAAAGGTCACACCACATTCTCTAAATGTCATAAAGGGTGCAGTAGTCCCTTAAAAATGACTGTATTATAGTCATTAAACTATGTCATCATAATATAATATTTCCAAGTAATATCATCTTGGATTTTGGTACACTTGGTAAAGAGTTAACAGGATAATTTTCATTTATAAAATCTTCTGACAATTTAATAATTCATTTTAATCGTGCAAAACATACTGTTTTTTGCATTTGAGTTTTCATCCAGTAATTACATTTTAATGTATCACAACTTAACTTTTTTTATTCAGGCCAAGTTACCAAATCTTCAGATTGGAGATTTAGGTAAACGACCAGAATTGACCAGGAACTTGAATATTCAAGCAGAACAGCTTTTAGTGAGAGTAAGATATTAATTTGTATTAATCACAAAATATAGCTCACCTGTAAAACACAAGGTTATTCTATTCATGAGAAACAATATATACAATTTTATATCAATTAGATTAGTTATAAACTGATAGTGTTAACAAGCACTAGAATGTATACATTTTGTACTTGCGAGCAAGTATATGTCTGCGTATCAACTCTCTAAAGTGTTGGTCCAAATAGTGGAGGAAATTCCAAGAAAGTAAGAAAGAACTCTCTAGAAGGAAGTCTCTGGAATTCAATGGTTTTAACGGGATTCCTCCAAAGTCCTTCCGAATTCCGAAAAACGGTGAACAAGCGACCTGCCCATGGTCAATCCCTACCAGTTGACAAAATTTCAACCTGATCAGATAAGAAACGTAGGAGGAGATGTTTCTGAAAAAAATCTGTCAGAAACGAGGAATAATAATAGTAAAGATTATGAGTAACAACAAGATGTCTGCTGATACGAAGACATAATTAGGTGGCATAGTGATCGAAGGAGCCAGCTAAAGAATCACAGTGCATCTAACCACCAAAGTTCTGATCCTGGGCAGATCCAAGTGTGAAAAAATTAGTCATTTTGTCTATTGAAAGACTCCCCTAGTTTATTTGTTTATTTTGATTTGAATTGATGCATAAGTCTGGAAAGTTATGGACACAGATTCCCGATTTACAAGTATAATAGGTTGAACAGTATAATAGAAATATTCACTTATATAAACTTTTGCAGTTTCATTTTGGTTTAAGGAAATATATACATTTGTATATTGATAAACAATTTACTGAACAGCTGGTAATTTTCATGGTACAAAAATTTCTGGATGAAAGATTTCGTAAGTTGATCATTACATTCAGCAATTAGTGTCAAACTTAAACATGTTGACAATTGTCTATTTGGATTGGGTAGAATTACCCCAGTTTCATTTTTTTTTTTTTTTTTTTTTTTTTTTTGGAAAAATCTAGGTATCTAAGTATTGACATCCTCTCCAAGCTCAGTCAAAATAACCTAAAAATAACTTAGAACTGTCAAATCTAATCAAGAAAAGTATTCACTGCATTTATTTTTTTCCAAATCAATACCTTCATAGTAGAAAGAGTTAAAAGTGTTCACTAAATTCAGTTCACCATACAATACAATAATGAAAAAAACCATTAAGGTGTTCAAAACTTACATTATGAGAAAATAAAAGTTTATAATTTGGTTTTGTAGTCTGAGATGTTAGATGGTAAAGGTGATAAAACTGTTATTGATGCTGCAGTGTTAAACAATAATGCTACAAAATTGGCCGATGAACTGGAAGAATTGTATAGGAAGTTACAAGGTAAACAAATAATATACATGTATAATATTCAAGATGGTACTATAATTTATGAAAATGTTTTTTGTAAAATTTAAAGTAAATATCTGCCTTGGAAGACAATCTTTTATTATTTGTCTCATTGATTTCAGAAATAAAGGATCAAAAACCTCTACAGTTAAGGATTGTCTCAGTAGCTAATGGTATTAAATGGATCACAGCCCCTCTCACTTCCTAAGTGTAAATACTGCTTTGCTTGCTGAAGATAAGAGGTTTTCTTCATTCACTTTGGTTTACTTCATCATCTATTCTTTGATCACTCTGTTTGTTTATAAGCAAATTTTCATGTTAACAAAATGTCTGTAGGAATAAAAACTGGTAAATGCCATTTTCTATTACAGATGAAATAGGCAAGTTAGAAGATTTAGTCCAAAAATTGTTTCATAATAAAACTGGAGTGAATATTACTGCAACTCTAGAACAAGTAAAACAGATGTTGAGAGAAATTCAGAGTAGAAATCATACAGTGGCTGAACAAAAGGCATTCAATGAGAGCATGTGAGTATGCTGTTTAAATTACATTGTATCTCAGTCCATCTCTAGAGCATGGGTAGCATTGGTTACCAAATTTAATTGATCAAAATCTCACATCAGTAACCATAGGAAGTCAATTCTAAAACTGTTACCAAACTGTAAGAAATGGTAAACATGGGTGGAATTCTCTGTCTCCATTGCCTGTTTCCACATGGGTTTTATTAAACAAATCTTGGTACCGTAATAGTTCTTTCATTTTCTTTCACTTTTTTTTTCATAATTATAAATTATAGAAACATTAAATTTGGTATACACATGTAGATTTTACATGGAAAATACAACAAGCATTGTAACAGAACCTGAAGGAAGGAATAGAATTAACAATCAGCATGTTTTAGTCCCACTATTTTCTTGTTTGTTTATGAGTCAAACCTTTGTAATGTATCAAGATAATCATGAAACTTTTTAAAATGTATATCGTAACAACTTCATATATGTGCACGGTCATTTAAGATTACTTATTTTATGTTTATTGAGCATAGTTAATTGCTATAAATCTGTTTTAGGCTTGCAGAAAAATTATCTGAGAAGATTCTAGCAATGAAGTTATCAGTAGTGAACACAACTGCAGTTGATGAGAAACTTAGAGACATCAATAATAGGTTAAATGACCTACAGAGGATAGCAAGGGAAACTTCTAATAATGCCACTGAAGCAGCACGGAAAAATCTCAATGTGGCTATACTTAAACAAGGAGTAGAGGTGAGTGGTCTTAGAAAAAGAATGAGTGGTCTTAAAAAACTGAAACCCAGTAAGGGTGGTTGCTTTATAGAAGAATCTAATTGTGGTAATACTTAAACAAGGAGTAGAAGTGAGTGATCTGAGAGAAAAAGGAATGATTTTGATTGATCAATTTAATGAGGTGTTACATCCCATTCAAGAACATTTTACTTATATCAAGATGTCACCAGCTATAGGTGAAGTGGCAAAATGTTTTACCTTTGCATTGCTCTTGGGGCAATGAGCAGGGAGGGTTCATTAAGGTCTCAATCTAAAGGACCCTGTGACTTTAATTTCTAAATGCTGATTATTATTATTATTTTTTTTTTTTTTTTTTTTTTTGTCATCTGCCATTTTATATATCCAAAATGGTATTGCAAATTGCAAACTAACCTTGCATGTGTAGTAGGTATTTAATTACTGGCCTTAAGTTTATAATATTATAATATATTTGATTTAAATAAAGTGCATGAACAACAAAAGTTTTAGATAGGCAGGAGGTGCTTACCCTTCCTGAACACCCGGCCTCACTTCCCTGGTGGAAGTTCACTTGTGTAACTTAAGTAGCCAGTTTAAAAGTTTTTGCTTTGTTTTTGGGAATCTGATTTGGACATGGAATTTTTGATTTTTAATTTATTTTTGATTAAATGACTGACATCTATTGTCAAGGCATGGAATCAGTGTCAAATGTTAACATTGTTATAATGAACTGAATGATAAGATTATTAGATAAGCTATGCTGTTTTTCAGACAACTCTCACTAACATTATATTCTCGTTTATTGCAGGATCTACTGATAGATATTGACATTGCCAATGATGATGTTACCAAATTACTAGATGATGGACTACAGCTAAATGAGGATGCTAAAAAACTACTCAATTATTCTAGAATTCATTTGAAGGTACGGATTTTAAATTCAAAATATTCATTTCAGTACATAAATAGTAAAATTTGTTATTATTCACTGTGGAATCATTAGATAAGCAATTCTGTATCTATTGTCTTCATGAGTGCAGTTTTTATTATTATTATTATTTTTTTTTTTTTTTTTTTTTTTTTTTTGGCAATACGCTAGTAATGTAATATATAGAGAATGTCATGTTTTTATATTTGTATGGCTAAATATTTTTTGATTTGATTTACATATGTTGACGATTTGTTGTATTGATAAAATGCAGACCACATAACACAACTATTTTTTAAAATTCAGAAAATATAACTTTTTTCTACATGTATATCAATATTGGAACGACTTTTTATTTTGCAAAAACATTATTTGACCTAGTACTATAAAAAATTCTTTTGTGTAAAATGATTTTGCATTGTTATGTAACTTGATATCTTTGAATTTTAAATTTTTAAATTTTTATTGTAAAAAACAAATTACACCTACCTGTATTTATTTATTTATTCAAAAAAAATCTGCAGTGTTATAAAGTATTAATTTTAGGATTAATTATAATAAGTTCAATATAATTTCTGATTTATTTCAGGATTTTGAAAGGAAAGCATCCATTTTGGATACAGTTTTGCCTATTTTGAGAAACAAAACAAGCATGTTAGCATCAAAACTGCCTGAATCAGAAGACATCACACGCCTGGCACTTGAACATGCTACAAATTTATCAATTTATGCCAATTTACTGGAAAAGTAAGTTCTAGCATTTTATTTTGTTTAGATACTTTCAATCAGCGAATGCTTTGGTTTTATTTTTGCTAAATTTTTTTCGAGATCAACAAGATGTAAAAAATTATATTTTTGCAAATATTTTATTCTAAAATAATTCAATTGCATTTGCAGTAACCATCAGTTAAGGGTGTAGAAGTAAAAGTAAGCAAATATCTTTAAATGTGACACTGGGAAAACTTAAACTACTGCAAAAAGTTCCCAATTTACCATACAATGTTTCCTATCACAATCAAAATAAATTCAAACTGTTAGAAATAACCTGAAAAGGAAACTTGAAAAAAAATTTCAAAACAATTTAAAATCTGGATTTCTGACAATATCGTGTTCACCAGTCTTCCATCTGATTCTTTATTATGTTTGTGTGGAACTATTATTTCTGTTGAATATGAGTCACATATACAACAAAAATGTAATTATTTTTGCCATAAAACAATGCTTTTCAAGAAAAGTTTGAAGTTAAGCCACATAAGGTTGTTTTATGTCCAGTCAAGAATCCTTCACTATCACTGGTCATTTTCTTCACTTTCCTCCAACATCAAGGGGGTCAGTTTGGAAGAAAAACGGAGAAAACAACCAGCTATCAGAAAGTGAACTGGCAAATTTTCTAACACTAGAATCCGCCCTAAGCATGGGACCTAGGGGATGAGAAGCACTGTGATCTGTAGGCATGTGTTTTAGAGCACTTGGTCATGAAGGCCCTTATTAGGAATTTGTGATGTAAATGTTTTTATTTTTCACAAACAATATTTGATATGCTTACATGGTAGGTTAGCATATCACATTTTCTTTTACAAAACAACACCTTACAGTAATTAAAACATTTTATTGCAATTTATATCAAATATTGTTTACATTATGGAAAATGCAGATTAAGTGAAATGCAATAAATTTAGAAAACATATTGATAATGTTTGGCAAACATGTGATATCAGCTCTATAGAGAAGGCCTTAGAAAAAATATATTGTTTGGTTGACAGCTTTTGTGTTTTCCATGCATAAAAAATAAAAAATTTAAACTGGGATTAAAATTGAAAACGGATTCTAAACAACTTTTTTTCATACATATGAAAAGATTTGTTGAATTTTCCTGATACTGAGATATATCTTGCAGAATGTTTGAGAAAGCAAGGGCAGATGCAGAAGCTCCATTAAGAGCAGCCCGAGTATTTGGTAACATTGTTCAGGCAGTGAATGAAGCAGAAGAGGCAGCCAAGAGAGCCAAAAAGGCTGCTGAGGATTCTATAAGACTTGTAAGACATACTGTTTATTATCTGACATTTATTATCATTATATCGTTGACTTGTAAGACATACTGTTTATTATCTGACATTTATTATCATTATATCGTTGACTTGTAAGACATACTGTTTATTATCTGACATTTATCATTATATCGTTGACTTGTAAGACATACTGTTTATTATCTGACATTTATCATCATTATATCGTTGACTTGTAAGACATATTGTTTATTATCTGACATTTTTATCATTATATCGTTGACTTGTAAGACATATTGTTTATTATCTGACATTTTTATCATTATATCGTTGACTTGTAAGACATACTGTTTATTATCTGACATTTATCATCATTATATCGTTGACTTGTAAGACATATTGTTTATTATCTGACATTTTTATCATTATATCGTTGACTTGTAAGACATACTGCTTATTATCTGACATTTATCATCATTATATCGTTGACTTGTAAGACATATTGTTTATTATCTGACATTTTTATCATTATATCGTTGACTTGTAAGACATATTGTTTATTATCTGACATTTTTATCATTATATCGTTGACTTGTAAGACATATTGTTTATTATCTGACATTTTTATCATTATATCGTTGACTTGTAAGACATATTGTTTATTATCTGACATTTTTATCATTATATCGTTGACTTGTAAGACATATTGTTTAATATCTGACATTTATCATCATTATATCGTTGACTTGTAAGACATACTGCTTATTATCTGACATTTTTATCATTATATCGTTGACTTGTAAGACATATTGTTTATTATCTGACATTTATCATCATTATATCGTTGACTTGTAAGACATACTGTTTATTATCTGACATTTTTATCATTATATCGTTGACTTGTAAGACATATTGTTTAATATCTGACATTTTTATCATTATATCGTTGACTTGTAAGACATACTGCTTATTATCTGACATTTTTATCATTATATCGTTGACTTGTAAGACATACTGTTTATTATCTGACATTTATCATCATTATATCGTTGACTTGTAAGACATATTGTTTATTATCTGACATTTTTATCATTATATCGTTGACTTGTAAGACATATTGATTATTATCTGACATTTATCATCATTATATCGTTGACTTGTAAGACATATTGTTTATTATCTGACATTTTTATCATTATATCGTTGACTTGTAAGACATACTGCTTATTATCTGACATTTATCATCATTATATCGTTGACTTGTAAGACATACTGTTTATTATCTGACATTTATTATCATTATATCGTTGACTTGTAAGACATACTGTTTATTATCTGACATTTATCATCATTATATCGTTGACTTGTAAGACATATTGTTTATTATCTGACATTTATCATCATTATATCGTTGACTTGTAAGACATATTGTTTATTATCTGACATTTTTATCATTATATCGTTGACTTGTAAGACATACTGCTTATTATCTGACATTAATTATCATTATATTGTTGACTTGTAAGACATACTGTTTATTATCTGACATTTATTATCATTATAAGTTAGTGTATTTCTGAGCTTAACAAATGTAACATGAACTAAATATTATAAAAGTCCCAGCAAACTATGTCGAATATTAAGGGCCAAGGTCATAGTGCATGTTTCAAGTCATTGTTGCTTCAGAGTCCGAGAAATTTTATGAAACTTCACAAAAAATGTTCTCTGTGGTCCAAGGATGTGTCATGGTTTAAAACCAAGAGAGTATTTTAAAGGCCAAGGTCAAGATGTTTGCATATTTTAAAAATGTGTATTTGAAAATTGGCATTACAGTTGCGAATTTGAAGATAGATGCTTTTCACCCTTCACTACAATTCTAGTTCATTATGATATAAAGTTTTATTTATTGTCTAATAAGTATTTTTTGAAACAGGTTGTATTCATGTAGCCTGTGATATTTTATTTAGTGATTTTTTTTTTTCGTTTTCCCCTGCAAAATGAAAAGTCATGCCCTAAAATGAAAGCTCTAGTTCATTTTGTTAGGTAAAATCAAATCATTGACAGTTAATGTTATTTCAGTACATTTAACAGTAATGTCAGAATTTTCTGGAATTACACAAGAATATTTCTTTTATGTAAATTTTCTATCAAAATTTTTTAAAAATCTTCTTTGTAATTGTAATTACACATGTATTTGTATATACATGAATGTATTGGATGCTATTCGATATATTACTGTTTATATTGCTGTTTACAGGCAGGAGTTGACAACATTAGAGAGAAGGTTGGACAGTCATTAAATAGAAGTAGAGAGTTATTACGTAGATCAACTCAAACTCTCCAAGACATACCAGGTATAAAATAGACTCGCAAGTAATATATATTTTTATATATCCTACCTCTCACTGGTTTTTGATAATATCATTGGGCAATCCTGGTCACATGGTGACCTAATATAGACCATATTGGGTCAGTATGAGAGTTATTTCCCTTGATCAACGTCAGTGGTGACCACTTGATAGTAGATACGTCATATTTATTACATATTCTTACGACAAATAAGGAGGAAGTGAGGATAATGAAACAAAATATTTGAATTCTGGGAACAGAAGTATTGTCACTTTGTTTGACGAACATTGGTAGTAAGTTAAATAAATCATTATTTTATCACACACAAGGAGGGTTTGCCATGCCAACTGTATCATGTCACTCACTCACTATCTTTCTGTTTAAATGAATTCGAATTGTTTTTTTTATGATTTTCTAATAATGATCGGCAGGATAGTACTTTACACACTTTATGATTTTCTTTTTATGATCGTTAGGATAGTATCTTACATGGAGTGTAAAGTGTCTTATAGGGCTTGATCTGGATTAAATTAAAAAAGCAAATTGTGAAGAATTGGTTTGTTTGACATAAAAAATATGTAAGCAGTTTTTCATCCAAAACTTCTCTCAATCAATGAACAGAGTATTATGTCACTGTGCAAACATTTACATTGGTTCTTCAGTGTGATTGGTAGGATATAATCCTTACAGTGCGAGTATGGTCCTCGCCCGATGTGGATTTTACTGACCCTGTATAAACCATATTAGGGCTCACCAACTCACCCTTTAACTAATATTATCACACAAGTACAAGATTTTCTGACATAATTCAATAACACATCAAAATATTGCCCCATACTGATATTTCTGTCATAAATATACATGTTATTCTTGATGTTATAATTATAGATCTAGATAACAAGTTACAGAGACTAAAATCTGACATCAACAGAATTGAAGATACACAGAGCAAGGCTAAAACTATACTGGACATGGTAGTTAATGGCATAAATGGACTTCCAACAGGTATGCTTAATTATGGATAGTAATTGATTTTCAATTTTATTTGCATTTGCTTATTAAAAATTTAAAAATCACTGGATTGTGAAGGGATATTCATTTATCAGGTTAAAAAACAAGCAGAATCAATACCTTAGCAGTAATACTTTATAGTGGTTTACTTAGGGCTAAATTTTGGCGATTTAGACAAGGAAATGTAGGATGAAAATTTTAGCGTATTTATTTTGACAATCTAAAAAAATCACTCATGGTCAACTGGTACACAGATATTTTTTAACAATTTTATTTTGGTAATTTTAATACTACCCTTACTTTGCACCCCCCAAATACCACACAGTACTATAAAAAAAATTTTTTTTACCTTATATTGTTTTACTTGTGTTCAAACGTTTGTGTGGAAATTGACATTGAATATTCTTTGTAAAACTGCAAAGTAACATATATTTACATGTTAGGCACAGATCATTACATTCAACACCTAAAGAAGTCGAAGCTTCTTTCATTCTTCCTTAGCCATACAGTCTCACTTATTTTAAATGATATCTAGTGTTCTATTACGATTATTTTGACATCAATTTCACAATAGAAATATGGAAAATATCAGTTTGACTGATAAACACATTTGTATATATTTACATTCTATAATTTTCACATTCTTTTGGTTACAAAACTGTTGTGAGTTGTTCACAGAACATTGTGTTTTATAGAACAATAATTAAATAAACTTGTCTGTTTAAATTAATCCTATGTTAATGTTGGTTGGTGTAGGAGTACATGTAGGTTTGGTAAGGTGTCTTTGATTCTCATTGTGTTATAATGTACATTGTATTGCAAGTACATGTACATGTGTGCACCATATCAGTTAAAGCACTTTTTTGTACAATATTTGGTCTCATTCTTGGTCCAACATTATTTTATAGGTCATTTGCTTTTATTATTTTACTTTTTTAAAGATATAGGCCCTGCAGCGAAGAGAGTAAATGCTAGAGCTAGACTTTTTTGTACAATATTTGGTCTCATTTTTGGTCCAACATTATTTTATAGGTCATTTGCTTTTATTATTTTACTTTTTTAAAGATATAAGCCCTGCAGCGAAGAGAGTAAATGCTAGAGCTAGACTTTTTTGTACAATATTTGGTCTCATTTTTGGTCCAACATTATTTTATAGGTCATTTGCTTTTATTATTTTACTTTTTTAAAGATATAAGCCCTGCAGCGAAGAGAGTAAATGCTAGAGCTAGACTTTTTTGTACAATATTTGGTCTCATTTTTGGTCCAACATTATTTTATAGGTCATTTGCTTTTATTATTTTACTTTTTTAAAGATATAAGCCCTGCAGCGAAGAGAGTAAATGCCAGAGCTAGAGATGTGGATCAGAGAGTCAGGGGTACCAAAGAAAAAGTTGATAGAGTACTGGATGGTATAGAGAAAGACCAGGAAAAACTTAGATACCTACAGAATATAAATCTTGATGGAACCTTTAACTATGTCAATGACTCAGGTAAATGCTACTTTTATTGATATAAATTTCTTTTCTGATACTATTTCCATAGTTTGATTCGCTGACACCATTAGCATGATTTGATTGGCTGATGTCATTGTCACAATTTGATTGGCTCATACCATTGTTGCAATTTGATTGGCTTGCTACTGATCGCCAGAGGTTAGTAGTTCATAGAAAGCAATTGCAGAATTCAATTCAACCCTTGCTTTAGGATTTAAGTTGTTTCAACCTTTGAATCTAGAATTCGTACACTAAATGTCACTGGTTAATTAGGCCCCAGTTAGACCAAAATTGGCCTGAGATGACCTAGTAAAAAGACCGTAAGTCTCTAAGAATTGGTAATACTAACCCACTGGATGGCCGAACATGGAGGGGAAGACTTTGTTCTTGACTGGACAGCCAGGCCTCACCCATGTAAAAAGAATAATCAATGGCCTGGATAATCAAAACAGAATAATGATTATGATGATGAAATTGATAGTAATATATAAAAAATCAAATTGAAAGAAATGATCTAATGATTGAACCTTCATATTTCTGTAGTCACTTACATGTACCTCTAAAATAAAAACTGTGAGTCCAATCTTTAATTCAAGTGATATAGATAGAAACATTCTGTCACTAATATTTTATATGCACCTGTGGCTCTGATGGTCAAATAGCCTAAGGCACTAGCTTTCAGATCACAGTTTATTTCACAACTTCAGTTCTTATCCCATTAAGGCAGTGTAAAAAAATTGTTTGTTCCCTTGCCAAATGTTAGTGGTTTTCTCTGGCTCGATTAGTTTCCTCCACTCTCTCAGAAGTGAACCCCTGTTTATAATAAGCTGGACTGAGGTGTAAAATGGCATTACTCTATCCCTCTCCTTTCTATTATGTACTAGGTTTAAACACAACCTGCCCTGGCTGGTGGTCATATTCTGTCACTTTTTTCTCACATTAATTGTTACAAATACAACTGCTAATAATTAAATTTGACAAATTTCTAACAATGTTATTAATTGAAAAGCAAAATACATCATGATCATTTCTCAATGACTGGAACATTAATTAAACCATGCCCGTGCTGAAGTGTTTTACAGTGACATAATCTAGAACAAACTTATTTAATGTGCATCATTTTACCTTGTTTTGAAGTTATTTGAAGCAAAAATTGCATAAAGTTATTCTCTTATTCAATTAAGTTGTCTTTAAAATTTAATAATAAGCATTGAATCTGATTTTCATTCGGGTCATTGAGAAATTTTGACGGTAACTTTCAGTTTCTCTTTAGAGTCTACCAAAAATGTCTATAGTCTGTAGTTGATAATTTACCTTGGCTTTAAAATTGGCTACAGTACCAGGAATGTTTTTTTTTTCAAAGTTTGATGAGGATTATGCAGTTTTTATGTCTATTTCAGTCATTGATACCAAGAGAAAAGTAATAGAAATAAGATCTCTTATTGGTACAGTAGAAGAACAGTCCAATAGAACAAAGCTAGCAGCAACAAGACTGTCATATAAACTACTAGAATTAAAGGATAATATCAGAAAAGCTCGATCACAAGCTGATAAGGTCAGTTCATTCTCTATATCCTTTACACAATAGGACTTGGAAACTTCATTTTTTAAATAATATTTTTTTTTTTTAGGAGTGAGTTGAGTTGAGTTATGGTGTTTAATGTTCCAATCAAGAATAATTTTTTAATTAGGAGTGAAGGGCATTTTGTGCCATTTTAAGGATTTTATCATGGCTGACTAGTTGAACATCTTTAAAACTGGAGATGTTTTAATTGGCTTTTATTTCAAATTAACATATGATCACCTAAAACAAATTAAATAAAAATCAAAATAAAATGCACTTTTTAGTTTTTAGAGTCAAACTGCTGTATTTAATGAAAGCATCTTGATTTGTAAGGTAATTAAGAAATAAAATTTAATTTTTGCTCATTGAGTGGCAACAGATGTGAGTAAATGCATCATGGGATTGTGATAAAGACTCCACCCTAAGTGGTAAAAACTCCATTATGAGTGCATGCTTTACCAAATGAGCAGCATGTGTCCATTTTGTTGATGTTTTTATTTTGAGAAAATCTACACTTAATACTTTGAAGTGACTTTACAGCAACTGAAAAAAAAATCTATTCATTGAATCTTAGGTGAAGGTTTCATTGTCCACTAATGGTAACTGTGCGAGATCATACAGGGGCAACATCAGATCAGGAACAACTAACAGTCTTAGTTTTATCTTCAAAACTAACAGCACAGCTGAAAATATGTTGATTGTACTTATCCAGAGTCCTGTATCCAAGGTAAGGTGTAATTTTCAGTTTCTCAGCTAGAGTAAATGTAGTCTTAGTGGACATGTTTTTGGCAAATGTTAAAAACAGGGTATGTGAATAATAATTACTTTCCATCCATTGATTCTAAACTTTTTACTGGAATATCTTCTCTAGAACTTTTCACTTTAATCTTTTCTCTGGAACTACAGAGTACTTGTAACCAAATATCTTCTCCATAACTAATTACCAGTATGAGAAAACTGTTGTTTTTTTTTTTCAGAAGTACTTGTAAACAAATGACAATTAAATTTGAAGGAACCTCTTAAATTTGTTAAAGATGACCTTGACCTATGCTAAAGTCACAATGATCTCTGCCTGTTAGTGAAATTTCTGTTTCCATACCTGGTAGCCAAAATCGCCATTGGCTACTGATTTTTGAGAAGGTCTTTGAAAAAGTAATCTATATTAGCAAATTTGTGAAAAATACTTTAAAAAGGGCTATATTTTCAAAAATTTTTGAAATTATGCTACTAGTAATTTTTAAATTTGTGGAAACTTGGACTTGTTTTATAAAGAAAGTGGAAAATCGTAAAACTTTATATTAGTATAAAAACTTAAAAGGCTAACTGTCACTATATGTGATGTTTCATAACTTAATGGCCTTTATTCTTTTTTTTTTTAAGTTTATGAAATTATCTACCATTACATTTAACAGGAATTCCTGGCTGTAGATATGGTAGGGGGTAGGATGAGGTTCATGTGGGATGTTGGCAGTGGTATTGGTACAGTAGAAAATACATTGAATATACGTAATGAAGGAAGTTTTATCAATGAAAAAGACAAGTGGTACCAAGTGGAAGCTGAGAGGTAATGTAGTGTAATGTTTGTGAAAAAGTTTTGAATCCCTCAAATAAATCAATAGAGAGTAGAGTAGAGCAATGGTATTTTACCCCCCCCCCCCCCCAAAGAAGATTCTCAGGCAGTCATGTGACCATAACTTAAGAAGAAGAAAAAATAGAAATGAACCTACCCACATAATTCCAAAGAGTTACTAGTATTTAAACATCACAATGTAAAAATACCATGCTGCCTGTAACAGAAACCACCTCTGTTTAAAGACCACCTGTTCATTGCCAGTGATGTAAGGTCCCTTGTTTCATATTTCAACCAAAAACAACCTTATTATAAAGACCATATTTTTTAGGTCCTGTGGTAGAACTTTATACACAGGTTTATCTGTAATAATTTATTTTATGGAAATATTCTTTCCTCATTTTTTATATATATCTACAAAGATGTGCTCTGGAAATACTAATTTAACATCTTATTTTATGATGCAGGATAGGAAGATTTGGAATTTTGAAGGTTTTTCCTGTAGCCAACAAAAATGCTGGATCTAGTGCTAATGGAACAAGTCCTGTTATAAAGTCTATATTGGATTTGGATTATAACACAAATTACTTCATTGGAGGAACGCCAAGTGATTATAGTGTAAGACAAACTTAATTATGATATAAATTTGTTAGTTCTTTAGTTGGTAGAATATTTACCCATGCCCTGGTTGACGAGTGATTTACTTTTATAAAGGCAGTTAATCCACAAATGAACCCAGATAAAATCACTCATCTTTGAAAATTGAATTGAAAGACTTTCTCACACGGGTCTGTAAATTGGATTCCTATGTAGGAAGTGATTGGCAGTTTCATTCTTAATCAAGCACTTTTAGACAACATGTACACTAAAGCTTCTATTTACATGTAAAATTTTCACATTTATTAAACATATGTACCTCTTTAGCATTGTTTCATAATCAAACACAGGAAAATTTCCACTGGAAATATTTCCATATGAAAATGTATAATCAGGATGTACATGTATATAGTCAAGGCATAGATATCTTACTTGAAAGGCATCTACGGCTAGAATTTCATTATCTAAAACAATCATGTTTTTCTTAAAAACTATGGATATTTTGGTCCTTATTTGATACCATTTTTTTCAAAATTCTTTTGAATTTCATATCTTGTACATCCTGGGGACTTGGTATCCAATTCGAATTTCAATACACACATAGTTATTAAAGTTTCAAAACATTTAAGATATATACAATGTAAATTATTCTATTTGATCAATAAATAAGTTTTTGTCCTTTATACACATGTTGTCATGACACAAAACTTCCTGTGTATCTTGTGACAACATATGTTTATGTCAAAATGTAAAAGTTGTACGTTAAAGTTTGTAATCTTGTGGGGACTGTAGTAATTATCCACAGTAATTCCATTGACTTCCTGTTTCTTTCTCTAGAGACCAATAGTTGTGGCTAAAGGTAACTTTAAAGGTTGTATTGGTGAAGTATACTTTGATGATCATAGGATTGGACTACATAACTTTAAAACTACTACAGGAAGATGCTGGGGATGCCGAGAACCGTATGTATAGCATGATATCGTGTGTGTGTGTGTGTGTGTGTGTGTGTGTGTGCAGAAAGATGCTGGGATGGTGAGAACTGAATGTATAGCATGATATCATTAGTGGGGGTGGGGGTAGGGGGTCTTGTGATGCATTAGTGGAAAATACTATTCAGAAAATTTTTGCAAGTAACTTGATGTTAATTCAAATAAAATGTTAGCTATTCTGGTATCTGGCATACAATTTCTGCCATTTTTTTTTTTTCATTTAGCACAAATACTTTTTTGATAACTACCGTAAAAGTGTTATATGTCATTATTCTTGTGACTTTTTTGCTCTTAAAACCTGAATTACAGTGAGTTAGAATACAAACAAAAGACTTATAGTACATTTTACTATTTAAAGAAGGACAAAAAGACACAAAGATTAGATAATAATATTCTAATATTTGTTTGGTATTTTCTCTACTTTTTGTTTTTAATTTTTAAATATTTTTGTAAAACAGAAAACATATCAAAATTATGAAGAGAAATAAGCAACTGACTTTGCATCAAATTTTACTTTATTAAGTTTACTCGTTGATATTTACTGATTGTATATTTTCAGACCTAAAATTGCTGAGGTTGCCACAAATGGGTTTTACTTTGATGGTACTGGACATGCCACTCATCCTCAAGTGGCCAGCTATAAAAGTGATCAGTTTTTTGTCAAGTTTTCATTTAAAACTGTATGGGATAATGCAACACTGATGTTTTCTGGAAACAAGGAATCGGTAAGATAAGAAAAAAAAAGAATTTTTAAAATTTATAACATTTGGAGAAAAAAATTTTTACAGAAAAACCTTTAGATTCTTTTTCTGGTTTATGAGGTGTTATAAAGTGAAGCTTTTTAAGATTTTAGAACTTGTGTTCAATATTCACAAAATTTGCATTGATATTATAAATACAAAGTAATATTATTCGTAATTTCAAAACTTAAAAATGTTCTGGATGAATGATTTTGAGGTTTTCATTTAGAACTTTGTCTATTTGACTGTATTAGATATTACTCAGGGGTATCTAACTTCCATGCTTTAATTGTTATTAAAGACACTGAAATTTAATGGTTCAAGAACCTCTATGTTTCAAAGCCATACATTCTTCATTATTGGACAAAAAATGCAAATACTGTTATGAATTATTGCACCAATACAAAAGCATTCACAAAAATAATTTATCTATTGATAAAAATACTGTAGTCATATACTATTTAATGAACCATATATAACAGTGCTGTGATTTTTTGAAGAATCTGTAAAGTTGTGCAGAATGATGTGCAGTATCTTGTAAGAAAAATAGCATGACCCTTACAGCTAAATTTTGGTTTTACAAAGCCAAACAAATGTCAAAACAGTAAATGTGACACAACAAGAATCTAGCATCAACAAGAATAACAACCATGAAAATTTAAAAGAGTCAACAACTTATACTCACTGGTTAAGTGATTATTGATGGTTGGTCTTCCACAATTCTTCAGAAGTAATATGACCAATGTATAAATTAATATCCTGGATATATTTGACATCCCATATTTCCATGTTCCTTTCAATCTTCGGTTTGATTTTACACACAATTGAATAGCTAGCTAGACTAGAGGTGCTTACCTTTCTGAACCCCCGACTTCACTTCCCAGATGGAAATTCATGTGTTTGACTTATTTAGCAGTTTTCATAATCTTAGATTATAATTTAAACATGGCCCTGTATGTATGAGTTTTTGTTAATATTTTAGTGGCTGGGCGAATAAATAAAATGATACAAAAATTGCTTTATTTTAAAAATTCCTTGTATCAGAATTAATTTACCACATATTTAAAAAGGTTATTGTTGCTACTGTTCTTACACCAGGTCTGCAAATGCTTCTACTCTTTGAGTTTTCATTTAAAGGGTACCTGTAACCAAAAATTTTTTTATCACAATTGTTTTATATATTATTTAAATATAACAATATTGAAAACCGCGTCAAAATTGGTGACAAAATTAAAAAGTTATAGCGGTTTGAAATCCACATTTTATACCTTTCTCTTTACCGCAAAGTGAAACGCCTCGTTTTGAGTTATAAACGTGTGACGTCATTGCAGTATTAGAAGTAGTATCTAACATAATAGACAGTAGTAACAATGAGGATATATTGACGTATGTAGAAGAAAGTAACTACTCTGACATATACCTATTTATGCCAAATAGTTCGTCATTATTTTGGGAAGCAGTAGACAATCTTATAAGTGATGAATTTGGAGTATAACCGTTATTTATTCGAACCAGAAACGGACGAATCTGATGAACATATTGAGTCGAGCCCCGACCTACTCGAGAATTGTGACTGCATTTGGTTGAATAGCTGTTGAAAATAAATACGCGACGAGTGTTAACTGGTCAATAACTCGAAAATTGATATCTTTGATTTTTGTAAATAAATTACTAGTATTTTATTAAGTCGGACTGGACAGACCCGAGAATAACAATAAGTTGCATAGCTATAACAAAAAAATTGCGATTAGTTTTAACTTTTCAAATACACGAAAAATTAATTGTATCGTCGACATTTTAAAATGAATTAAATATCAAGTCTGACTGTACAGACTACTGGATGAATATTATGGAACTTACTGTGGTGTCATGTGCTGATTTAATAAAAATTGAAAATCAGCACATGAAAGTGGCACCGGCTAAAAATCTATACATAAAAATCCAATCTTTTGTGCAATGTTTATTGACAGTTGAAATTTAAGTAGTCTGGCGGCATCATATTTCCTCGATAATTGGAAGATTTTCACACAAAGTTTGTAACAAAAAAAAAAAATCAATTTCAAATTATTTCACACGAAATATATGATAATTGTTTAAAATAAATTGACACGGATTTTAGAATAAGACCACATTTAAAGAAAACCGAGATAATAATAATAATAATAATAATAATAATTATAATAATAATTTTATGGATTTGTATACATAGAATAAAGAATTTAAAATATCACAGCTAAATGTATTCCAAAGGAAAAGTGAAAACTAAAATCTAATAAAATCAAATGCTGTAAGTAGATCAATAAACATGTTTTAAATAGACTATTCTGGTCGTTAATTTTTAATTTCCAATTTTGCCTAAAAGTTATATTGTATTATTATTATTTTTATTATTATTATTATTATTGACATGACAACTAATGAAAAATTTCTTTTTCTTACTTTTTAAAATTTAAAAATGAAATATCCATTTTTCCGGAGTGAAATCTTTATCCTGTATATGACAAATAACGTTTACCAAATAAAATTATTTTACTTCACTCAAACTGTAAATATTTTATTGTATATATATTACCGGTCGTAAGATAACTTTATCAACCTGCAAATCAATTTTGCAAATTATAAGTGACATCCTGTTAATTACAGGTGTGGGTCTAAATCTAAGGAATGTGTCTAATAAACAAAAGGATTAATAATAATCTTAATTATCGGTACATGTCAAACGAATGTTAATTTCACTTCATTAAATAGTTTTCCCGTAAAATAATCATAGAAAGTTAAACTACGAGTTCGTATTTGACTTATTTTAGTAGTTGGTAAATAATATTCTGTGGAGGTATGTTACTGGTATGACGTCACAACACGGGAGCCTCGATATCGACCTTTTTGATTTGGATTTCTAGAGATGTATTAGAAAATCGCCGATATCTACCTTATTATGGAATGGAATTTTATAGAATTTTCGCTACAGTCATATTTAAGCACGACGAATAAAATATGTCAAAACTGAAAATCGTTACAGGTACCCTTTAACTATCATGAAATCACACCAAAGAATTATGAAGACATTTATTTTGAAAAAATAGTCCAAAATTACAGTCTTTTATATTTGTTGATGATGATTTATGGATTGTTCATGCCATAAAAATAAAAATCAAGGTTTTTGGTATGATGTTTTTTGTACAAATTTGATGACTAAATATTTTACAACAGAGACAACTCAAATCCAGATGTAAAGTGTCCAACTAAATTTAATGTATTTATAATCTATGTCAAGTAACAGGGAGAATTCATTATTATCTTGTAATGTGTTTCAGGGAGACTTTATTTACATAGGACTAGTAAATGGCTTAATGAACATTCAATTTTATATGGGAGGAGAAAGTTACCTTCGAATTGAAATAAAGAATCTCTATTATAATGATAATGTATGGCATCGTGTACTGGCGCAGCGCAAAGATGAACGGGGTATCACACCATATCAGTATAATGCCTCATCATATCACTCACAATATTTATTATAGTATATATACATATATATTATATTCCTTTTATATTTTTATTATTGAGATTATTAACTTTAATAAAACCAAGAATCTGTAAATTAATGGATCTAATACTATATATTCCAGACTTAACATATTTTGTGTTTTTTCCCCTATAAACAGAACTTCGGTGATTTATCTAGTACATCACAATATGGTGTATAGTTAGATTATAAACTGTGTGTCTTTGTGTCTCCTAAAAAAATTCTAAATTTTTAATGTATAACTTGTTTTATTTTTAATACTGATATTTCCTTATATATGTAATTTATTTTAAATCTTTATTCTTTTCACCCCTATCTCTCCATTTTTAACAGTAATCCTAACAGCATATCTTTTTCTATAAAACTTTAAAGGTTAAAATGTGAAGCAATTTTTTTTTCAAGTAATTTTCGGTATTTGCCAATAATTTTGTAGCTGGAAATTTGAATTTATTATCTAGCTCAGCACAGTGGAAGTCACAATTAGCTTCACATTATTGTTGATAAGTATGAACATCTGAATATCTGTATCCAAACTTATCATGGATATATTTGACATTCCAAATTCCCATGTTCCTTTCTTTTTTTTTCAAATTTGATTTTGCATGTGACTAGTGTAGTTAGCTAGACAAGACAGAGGTGCTTACATTCTGAAGCACTTGGCCTCACCTACCTGGTGGAAGTATAAAGTTTACACATTTAATTGAATTGTCAGGATTTTTTAAAATTTTCTTTACTTTGCTTTTGGATTGTGTTTTGGACATGGAGCATTATTTTTGTGTTTAGTTGTACAAGAGTCAAAAAACTGAAATGCTTTATAATTGAAAATGAACATGAAAAATGAAATTCTTCATTCTCCCTCCCCAAAAAATCTCATCTTTCTGTTACTTTATCGAGTTAACCTGCAATACCTGTCTGCATCATAAAATTTACAGTGATAAAAACTATTAAGATACAAACTAAATCATTTTTTGAATTTTCCATTTAAATCATGAAATAGATTTTTGTTTTTAATTACAGAATTTGTAAATGTCATTTATGTTATTTTGCATCCGAGTTTTATAAAATTTCCAATATCCCTGTGACCTATATTATATGGAGGCATTTTAACAATGACATATTGAACGATTCTTGGTTTACATTAAACAGAATTATTAAAAAGTGACATGCATATCAACTTTATCCCTTGTGCAAATAACCAACTGAAAATTTTTACAATGTTTTAATTTTAAAAAATCAATAAAATTTAAAGTTTGCAAAATTGAAAATTTTTACAACCTAAGAAATTCACATTTTGAGATTTTAGTAAAGGTTTTAATATTAAATCTTTAGGTGACAAAAATCAACTATTTTTCCTTTTTCTTTCTTCCTTTTTTGTAGTCTTTAATTTAGACGAAAAGGGCACCTGTTGTACCAATATGTACCTTTTATGTGCTGTGATATAAATGTCACTTTTTCATATACTTATTACTAACAGATTACATTATTCATGGTTTGATTGTGTATGTGATGTGTTGTTACAGGGTGATTTTCTTTACATCGGTCTCATCAACGGACAGCTGAGTCTACAGTATTACTTAGGAGGAACCAGCTATGGCAATCTCCAATCAGAGCTAACATATAATGATAATAAATTTCATCGTGTCCAGGCGCAAAGACTAAAACTTAATGGTATTTGGGACATATGTTTTTTATTAATTTTTTTTTATTTTTCAATCTAGGAAGTTTTAACGACAGTTTAAAAAAAAAAACACCCAAAATCATACAATTTAAATGCTGTCATGTTGAGATTTTACATAAAAAATAGAAAAAGGATGCAAAATATTGTATCTTATATATTTTTCTGTTTTATCAAGAAAAAAAATTGTTTTCAGGACAAATACAGGATAAGGAAAAAATTTACATATTTATGATTTTTAACACACATATGCTATCTTCAGACCAATTAAAATTTTGATCAAAGTTTATAACATTTTAGTAATTAGACATGATCAGATTTTCTTAGTCTGCTATATAACTTCAAAAATGTTTACTAATTACTAAATTAATACTGATAGGTAGAAATTAAATATTATTAAAACCTTTCACATTTTATACATTAAAATCCTAACTAGCCATCCATAAACAAGTTGTAATTTGCAAGAATAATAGACTGTTTTTTTTAAAACATTTTTTATAGATTAACATAATATTCCTTTAATTTGAACGGTTTCATTTCCTATTTTATTGTCCATCTTTACAACATGAGTCCTAATGACTTGATGTTTATAAACTAAAAAACCATAGCACTTCTCAATGCCTAAGTTTAATCCCCACTTGGGTAGGTCCTGGTGAAAGAAAGTTTGGTAGTTCACATGCTAAAGGTCATTTGTTTTCATTCATAGGATGCTCCATTTATCTCAACCATCCAAGAATTGACCACCTTGATCAATCAACCAACATTTATTTCCTCGTCTAGTGAGATTTTGAATGAACATTTTTACAACAATTTATGTAACATAATTAATACATGTAAATAAATGATAACATACATGTACATACAAAGTGATAATTCATAACCATCCAAGAATTGACCACTTGATAAAAGTGTAATATATAATATAATCTTGACTGGGGTATTAAACACCATGACACACCTTTTTTGTACTAAAATCTTTTTAAATACATTTGTATTACCATTAATTGTTATTTAAAACTTCTATTTAATTTTGATTATTGTATTGTCATAAAGGCAAATTCAATTTGAAAACTTTAACCAAAATCCTTATATATATATATTGATTGTTAATTATTCACTGTACATAGGCCATGAAAATCAGCACCTGTCTTTGAACAAATCCTCAGATAATGTAACCTCTCAATGACAGCCTTTGATCATAGTTTGATTTTGAGTGAACTAACTTGGAATGAAGTATTTTTAGACAAAAATTAAAACTAATTGCAATGTTGCATAGTTGATGTGTGTTGTTGTTGTCTTGTCCATTTTCAGGGCGATTTTGTCTCCTTAGAGCTTCAAAATAAACATGTGGTACTTCAGTATCACCTAGGTGGCACAAGTTATGCACGGCTGATGTCAAATGCAATAGTTAATAACAATAAATGGGTGACAGTTAGCGCTGATCGTATTGGTTCAGAAGGTACATTCTGTCTATATTGTTGCAGCAGGCCTTCTCTGCTTCATCATCATATTGCTTTACTGTTTCCCAGCTTCCAACTGTTCCCCAATACCAGTTAATCTGGTACCCTTATTGTATATAGAGCTGTTAAACTGGTACCCTGGCTATAAGATTGGTACCTCAAATATCCCGAATGTCAAACTATGAGACTGGTACCCTAAATCTCAAACTTCTTGATTGGTACCTCAAATATCACACTGTTTGACTCTTGGTTCTTCAAATATCATATTGTTAGATAGGTACCTCAAATATCAAACTGATATTATCCCAAATGTCAAACTATTATACTTCTATATTAATTTTTAATCCCTTAACAGGTACCTCAAATATCAGACTGTTAGACAGGTACCTGAAGCACCAAATTGTGAGACAGGTATCTCAAGTATCTGCCTGACACTTTACTAAGATTTTGACTGGGAAATTAAATCTCTTTTTTGCTGTGGTAACCCTCAAAAGATAAAATTACTATTTATAGTGCTACTTATTGTCCAGTATGAACTGTTACTTGATGCAAGTGTGCATATATATCCACATTTATCTAAATTACTGAGCTTAAAAACCATATATATGTCATATGTATATAATAGAGACATGTTTTTCAAGTTCTATATACCTTGGATGACCTCATCTTCATTATTAAGTTGTTTAAAGACATCACTAATCTTTCATAAAGATTAAAAACAAAATTTAGTTGAACATTCACAAGAAATGTTAATTACATTATACTAAGATAAATATTGTAAATGTACCTTATTTTTATTCTTTATATTGCTGCTACAATTACTGGGAAACAACATTAATCTGAGCAGCCTGAAGCCTTTTCAGTACTATCCTGGACAATAAACTTATCCGTTAATTTCTTTCTATTCTGTAAAAGCATGCCTTGGTGTATCTGTTATATATTAGCTTATGTTCAAAATAATATATTGGTCAGTGCTTTTGTTGTTGTTTTGTGTAGTATCATACTGATAATCTTGTCTAATTTAATGTTATCTTCTTTTTTTTTTTATTTCATATTTATATTTAAATTATAAAGATTTTTTGCTTTATAAATCTCTCTGACTCTATCACAAAACTTCAAGAACAAATGGTGCCAATCATTCAAAATTTTACTGTACATCTTCACTGATATTGTCTCCCCTTACAAATGTAGTGTCTTCTCTTACAAATGTAGTGTCTGGCACATAAATGCAGCAAAAGGATTTTTCTATGCAAATTAGTTTTCTAGAACACTGTTTGCTACACAAGTCTGTGGGACACATCTGTTGTACATAGTTATGATGCAGTTGTGGCATACATACATACATAAGTTTGCCAGTTTTTTTGTTTTTTTTTGTCTTTTTGAGTTTGGAATAGGACAAATTATTAATAATGTTTGCCATTTTTTCTCATTAATTATCTTTATTTATTGATTTTTTCAAATTTTTTTGTGATCAAATATTAAGCAGTATTATAAAGTTGTGAGAAGATCGATCACTACTTTCATTTTCTGTAGTTTCTGAGTGTCATAGGGGCACCCATAAGAATACAAGTTATATTTACAGTGAAATTGTTCCAAAATACACTTATAGTTTAGTTAGTAAGTGTAAGCACCATTTTGATGTTGACCATGAGGTATATAGTCTTGTAAGTATTATCGTCACATGTTCTGTAAAGTTTATCATTATAATATACCAGACATGTTTGAGTAGTACAATCATGTCACAGGCTTACCAGTATGAATATCTATGGTAGGTTACAAAAATGAAAAACATGATCATTAAGTTTAAACATCTTCTGACTTGCTGAATATAAAGATATGATCGTTATCACACACATTCTACTTAACTGTACAGTTTGGGTATTCTGTGCCTTTTTTGATAGTTTCTTGTCATAGGAGCACCTGCAGTCTATTTTGTTTCTTTTGATCTAAACACTTGGGATAGGTTTGCATGTATTCTTTTTTGTGCCACTGGGTGTCACTGTTTATTTTTGTTGTTACTTATGTGTCACAAATTGGGATACGGGTTATTAATTAAAAAAATCACTTTTTAGTAAAAGTAGGTTAGCACTGTCTGTTTTTAATCAAATTTATTTAGATTTTTAAACAAAAAAAATTGCAATCCTTTTATCATTTTATTAATGACTTTGATTTGCAGATCACAATATTTTATTGATAAAATAACTCATTTTTATAATTGTTGGAAACTTGGAACTATCTTTGAAAACTGAAAAAACACATCACGTACAACCACCATATACATGTATATATGTAACTATAGTTTATTTATCTTCCACTTTACATATCTGCTTGCTTAAACCAAGCTGCTTTGAATTAACAACCGTATAATCAAGACCAATATAACATGTGTTACTATATATATAGCTTTTGTAATCCCTGGATTGGTAATAGACAAATACAACATGCTTTCCCGTAATATGTTTAGTACCATTGTAATCATCAAATCCTCTTTTAGTCAGAAAAAAACAAGAAAAAAGAATATAATATGCTATTCCTGAATTGTTTGCTTTTTCCTATTTAATATAAACCGATGAAAATAAGAAAATACTGTGTAAAAAATTTTTGTACAAAAATTTTTTTTCCAACTAAATTTTGGGTTTTGAACAGATTATTCTATAAAGAAGAAAAAACTTCAAGGTAGATAACTCAGGAATACCATATTCATCTAACCTGTAGCATATGTATTTACTTTTCAATGTTTTATATATTTTTGATTGTCATCATAGATATACATAGATATCATCAATTATATACTAGTATTCTTTAGAATTATTTTGGTTTTTTTTTGTGTTTAAAGTTGTTTTCTATGTTGTTTCAGTGATTTTCAGACTTTTTAAGATCCTTCATTAATGATGGCCTGTTCTGACACACTATTAGTCAAAAACAACTCAAATTTACAAACTCATACTGACTCTATGCCAACAAGTAAAAATATAGGACAAGGAACAATCTTTAAAAAATAGTGGTCAGCCAGGGCCATCAGTCATCATCCTCGGATTTAGAAACAATCTTTAAAAAAAGTCAGCCAGGGCCATCAATTATCATCCTCAGATTAAGAAACAATCGTTAAAAAAAGTCAGCCAGGGCCATCAATCATCATCCTCGGATTTGATGAATAATGGTTAACATCTGAATAACTTGTTCACTAAGGTCTCTTAGCTAATTAATAATTTTCAGTTGTTGTTAATGTCAGAAAATAATTAAACTGAATGGCAATTAATTTTTTTTAAAATGGATTTCGTGTATATTGATGCACTCTGGATGGCTTAATGCATGGCAGAAACATTATCATTGAAAAAGAATAATTTCTGTATTTGTCCACTCATTGGTTTTATTAAAAAGATAAAAGACACTTAAAATATTCTTTTTTTCATATGATATATTATGATGTATATATATATATATATATTGTTAAATACTTGTTAGTTAAGTGTTGCTACTATTTTTTCTATATTTATTATTCACTGTTATTTTAATTTGTTTCTTTTCCTAATTACTAGATACATTAAACTTTCTTTTAAAAAAAACAAAACAGAAGTCATATTGTGAGAAATGATGACAAACTTTTGCTTTTAAAAACCAATTTAATAAGAGCTATTTTTTCAAATAAATGATTATAAATTAACTTGTTTTTCACAAAATACTTAGTGTTAATGTTAAGAAAAGTAAGGGAAAAAAAAGCCATTAATTATAAATGAACTGCTAGAGGGCATCTAGTGTTAAAGTGCACCATGTTGAATGCTTTAACTTAGATAAATGAACATCTACAATTAAACCAGGGTTAGTAAAGGTTTTGGTTGATATATTATGTTGGATCATGATCTGTTATTCTTATTTATCAGAATCTTTGCTTTCTCTTTCTCTTTCAATATTGGATATCACTTTTAAAAAAATTGGACCATGTCATATATTTTTTTTTCAAAATATCTTTTTCTTCTGTAATTTAAATGCATTTTGTTTAGTTATTGCCATATGATTCATGTACTGGGAACATTGTAGAACAGTTTTATAAATAATTCTATTTTGTTGGTCATTTTCTATAGGATTTTTACAAGTGGATAATTCTCCAGCTTTTGGTGCAGCTCCTGGAACCAACACTGGTCTTGAACTTAGAGATAAACCCATATACTTTGGTGGGATACCAGAAATTGTTGATCTGACACCATACAAAAAATAGTAAGAACATTTCATATATAATATCTGTCACTTCACCTATACCTTGTGATGTCTCAAAATAAATAAAATATTTTTCACTGGGACGTAAAATCCCATTAAATCAAAACAAATCAATCATATATAATATTCTTAAGGGATGTTTACTATGTATAGTGTGGTATATATTTGGATACTGCAAATATTTTTCAATACAAATGAGCAAAATTAAATAAAAAAAGGGGTGTGACAGTGAATATTGAAAACATTTTTGAGATAAGTCATATAGCAAATGATTGTTTTGTATATCAAATAAATATTTTTTTTTTTTTTTTGTTAATTTTTAGCGGTCAGTTTGGAGATACGAAATTCCTTGGTTGTATAAAAGAGATACAAATAGCTAAAGCATCCAAACTCAACCTCATGAAGGGTGATACTTCTGGAGTTCAGGAAGGTTGTAAAACAGAGGTAAATATTTTGATAAGATAAAAAAAAAAAATAAAAAAATAAAAAAATAAAAACGAAAACTTAGGTATGGAATAAAGGACCTAGGTTTGTTTGGCAGGGATGAGACAAGTGAAAAGCTTTGGTTTCAATTGACAGAAGCAGATCATGTGAAAAAGAAGAGAGTTCTAGGTTTTGTTTTGGTCAAGTAGAAGGGTCAAGCCCCTGTGTTGATACTGCAAGGATGGATAAGTGGTGCTAGGTTCAAGTTCCTGAAGGTCATATGGCAGAAATATGGCCCATTCAAGATCCTTTGACCATTTGGCAGAACCATAACCCTCATCTTACTTAGCAGAGGGAAGGTTAAGTGTTGGGTTGCCTTGGCACAGGCAGGTCAATTGACGCGGTCAAGGCTCTTGTTTAATATTAATTCTAAATTATTTTGTACACTCTGGATTTCTCTCACCAGATTTAAAGTCATGTTTCTACAGAAAAAAAATTAATATAAAAGTACAAGTTTTCTTGTAAGTAGAAAAGTCACCTTTTTTTTCAATGTAAAGGTAAATAACATTTGTTATACTAATTTTCATTTATTTTATTTCTTTAGGGATTTAGAACATGTGGATTTTATGGATCAGGATTTGCCCTTTATAATGGTGTATCACTTGATAAAGAAGAAGGAGATTTGTCACTATCCTTTAAAACAACACAAGATAATGCACTGTTATTGTTAGCTACTGACAATGATCAAGAGGTAATTGAATGAATTCTGAAAAGTATTTTCCTGAAATTTTTTCTTTACTGAAATTTTAACCATAATTTTTATTTTTAATTAAGTTTTTTTGTTTATTTTTTTTTAAATTGAAATCTATATTTTAATCTGTGTAAGAAGTTTGAGAAGTCCTGAGTTGGGTCATATTTCCAATGCAACTCTACATTTGTTCCCTTTCTTGTCCTATTCTTGAGCTGTTCATCAGGTTGATTTTTGTTTAAACTTGCTGGTTTTGATTTATTTTTCAAAAAGCAAAAAGCTGCAAAAATGCTGATGCAGATTTGAATAAGAATTCACCGACCCAAAACCCACCCACTCACTCACCCACTCACTCACTCACTTACAGCTACAATAGTTATATGACCATAATTTATGTATTTCGAAAGTTAATTGCTTAAATAAAGAAAAAATGATTTTGTTTTCCATGTTATTTAGAATTATTATTCTCTGGCTATTGTTGATGGTAAAGTGGAAGGTAGATTTAGTGGAAGTTCTCTGCCTTTGAAATTAACATCACGACTCAAGTACAATGATGGGCATCTACATAATGTGGCTGTTAGAAAAGTCAGAAGAAAGTAAGTAATAACTTGAAAAAAGGGGGAGATAATTATAGATTTAAAGACTCTTTAAATTGAGTTTACATGTCTGTTTTTTAAAATTTAATACATGTAATTAAAATCTATCTGTCTATATATAAGTGGAAAAAAATTGAGTGTTTCATTATTTATACCATAACTAAAATAAATAAGGTATCACTAATTATTCATTGCACAGTAAACAGTTTTGATACCTCTTTGTAACTTTACCACCTTGCTTATTAGCAAAGTATTGTGAAGTCTATTTATTTTTACATTGCTTCATACATGTATGTCCTCAATTTTTCACCAAAACCATTTATAATTCTGAAATCTTGGATAAATATTAGTGATGAATCACAATTTTACTGTACTTTGGATTAAAAATATATTTTGATGATAAGTACGTTTTAAACTCATAATGCTTTTTAAGTTGTCAAAGTTTAACACTGAAACATCATGCTTTTAATTTTTAGGTTAGAGATGTATGTGGATGATGAACTAGTGGATGATGGCAGACTTCCACAAGGAACCACACAGATAGTGGTATCTAAAATGTTTATAGGTGGTGTACAAAGAGGATTTACTGATGGACAATTTACCGTGGCAACAGTGGAAGGATTAAGTGGATGTATAAATGATATACTTATCATGGGAAGGTAATGCATTTTGAATGTTTTTAGTTAGTAAAGAACTAAGATTTTTAACTTCCACAAACAAAGTTACATCACTTTTGTCTTTAACACAAATATAAAATTTAAGGCAAACAGCCTTATGCAAGTGACTAGCTTTATATATGTTTGTGTGTGCTGGCAGAGACAATTACCAGTACTGTTGAATGGTATGTTTGCCAAAGGGAAAGCTTACATGGGCATTGTTGAACTGACCCCCAGATAAAACACAAAATTACATGTTACATGTTGTCTCTAGGATGCCATCTTAAATCTAAGGTAAACTGTCTTATGTTATTGACTAGGTTCATATATGTTTGCTTGTAGAAACAGTTATTGTTGAACTGCATGTCTGCCAAAGGTGAAGTTTACACATTGTTGAAGGGACCTCAGATAAAACACAAAATTTCCTATAAATGTTCTACCTCACCTTTCTTAAGTTAGTGATTATTTATTTATTTATTTATTTATTTATTTATTTATTTATTTATTTATCTTCCTTTCTTTCAGAGTTGTCAACCTGATACAACCTTTACAGTATGACAAAGCAGATATTGGAAGATGTACTTTATCAAAAACTTCAGCTGCTAATATTACAAGTGAAAACATAAGGTTACCGCCTATAAGAACAACTTCAAAAGTGGACACCACACAAGCTCCTGTAACAACTACAGCAAAAAGTATGGTAGAGACAACTACAGGTGCCCTAAAAACATGTGCTGCTCAGAGTACATATGCACTAAACCCAAATGCTCTAACATTAGGTGATAAAGAAGAAGGTTTTGCTGAGATAAAAGTAAATGAGGCGGATGTTTCAGTAACGTAAGTACACACATGTTAACATGAGCTGACACACCCCTTTTATTCCTCTTCTGGGCTGCATGACTTGAGAGTGTTAGTGGAGTAAATTTTTTTTTTTGGGGGGGGGGGGAGTTTTGTGAAAAAAAGGAAAAGAAACAATTGTTAATATTGAAATTAAAAAAAAGAAAATTAGAGGGGGGTATGTTTACAATGTTAACAAAACAAAGGAGGATTGGTAGTTTGATCAAAGTTGATTTTGTATCCAATCAAAGACCATTCCCTCTGTAGAAATATGTAGTGAGTTTCATATCAGTTCAAGTATTGCCTACTGTGACAATTGACATAAGTTTTTTTAATTCTCATATGAATAACCCCTACATTTCATTTCTACATGCTGAGTGTTTAAGTAAAGAAGAAAAAAATTATCAGTGTCCATTTTTAAGGGTGAATCACTGTCAAGGATTATTTTCATGGCTCATGACATCCCACATAGGCAAAGAAAGGGTTAAAAAAAAAATTATAAATAATGTTTCTTTATATTCCAAAAATGATCAATGATAATTATTTATTTTACAGTTTTGATATTACTTTTGGATTTCGGACATACCACAATGGAATATTTTTCTACCTAACAAACAGCGATCAGACAGAATATTTAGTGACACAACTAATGAATGGTCAGGTTGTTTTATTTTTTTATGACCAAGAAAATGGCTTCAAGAGCATTAATTCTACAGCCATAGTGACTGATGGTCTGTGGCATACGGTCAGTGTTAGAAAAGGTACAAAGAGGATCAGATTAATAGTTGACGAAGGAGTCGAACTTAGAGAGAATATAAAAAGGAAGTTAAATGTTATATCTCCCATGTATGTTGGAGGGTATCCTGATGGATTACGACCACATCCTGAAGTGGCAAGTTTATATATAGATGTCTGACTTTGCAATAATGGCTGCATGTTTGACAATTTTGTCATGTTTCTTTAACACACACACACACACACACACACACATGCACACACACACACACCTGCCCCTTTACTTAATTTCTATGGATTAGAAAGGAATCTTTGTGTGAACTTTTGCAAAGCATCATATCTGTTTCTCATTCTTTACATCTTTTCACTTTGTTTGAGCCTTCTTACTAGATAAAGTAATTCAAGGCAATGTTCAACTTGCAACATCTTAACACGCAGGGACAACAATTCCTTATTTATATAGTTCAGGTCCTTTGGTTATGTGAGGGGTATGGGGGCAGCATGCAACAATCACTGTAGGAACACAACACTATATTTCCATAGTTTTGGCCCCTTGATTATTTAGGGGAACGGGTCAACATGCAACAATCAACCAGGGATCACAACCCATTTTTCCCTTAGTTCTGGTTCCTTGATTGATGGGGGAGGGGGAGCAACATGCAATGACCAATTAAGGGGAAACATCCCCAACATAGTTTTAGTCCCTTGAAAAATTAGGGGAATGAAGGAAGCATGCTTTAACCAGCCAACTAGGGGCCACAGCATTGTATTTATTTGTCATGGTCCCTTAATTAATTGGGGGGATAGAGGTCTTTATCCCTTTCAGTCATTTTTAGTTTGCTTTTTTAACCTAACTTTCCATGGAGTTGTTGATACACAGGTTTTTTTTTGCATCACTGATTGCATGAAAATTCTACTAAAGTATTCAAGTTTTCAAGACATGGTGACACAGTGATAACACTTTTGTTTAATTTAAGGTTTGAGGTGGCTAACTAAACTAAATTATAGTCACACAGGTCAGTGCCTTTCTTAGGATTACCTATGATTGAATAACTCTGACAGATCCCAGTGTGATCAAGTTTGCCAGTTTGCTTGTAAACATTTAGTTGTTTTCTCTGTGCACCCTAATTCTTACCACCATTCCAGTATGATCACTACATATGGATTAAATTATCAAGACTTGGGCACAACATTTTTCCTCTACCCACCTAGAGTTAGTTAAGGCTTGTTAATCTACCAACCATTTAAACCAATCATTTATAACCAACCGTCACATTTTTAATCAATTGTTATTTGTAGATGGACCACAGTATGCGAGGATGTCTTCGAGATTTTCAACTGAACAGTAATCCTATATCAATCACAGAATCTGAGGTTGTCAGTGGTACATCGCCTTGCTTCCAGAAAGTCGAGCCAGGAGTCTTTTTAACTGGATTTTCATATGGAATTTACTGTATGTAATCTAATTAATGAGTTATCATTCAGTTTTTATATCACCAATTATAGTAAGGTTAAGATTGGCTGCCTAGTCTTTAACATCACATCATCAATTTTTCAGCTTTTTCAGCAGGACAGAATATTATTTATTAATTGAAGATGAATCTATACTGAAGTTCAATGTGCTACTGATTCGCCTTAATTATAATTCTATTTACTGATACTTGTGGGAACCTTTAAGTGTGCTAGTACTATGGTATGCTACAGATTAATAGTACTACCCATTTATACAGTAATATATGTATAGAGTTAAATCTTCCAAGGAAAAATTCCTTGGATACCTGATTAAGAGGATCATACTCATGGCTGTAAAACCTTAACATCTCATCTACAAACTCCTAAGACTTTTATTTTCAGAATTAGTGGTAATTTTATGAATGTGTTAACAATATGATACTTATTAGCTCACCTGAGCCGAAGGCTCAAGTGAGCTTTTCTGATCAAAATTTGTCTGTCGTCGTCGGCGGCGGCGGCGTTGTAAACTTTTACATTTTCAACTTCTTTTCTAAAATTATGAGGTAGATTTCAATGAAACTTGGTCAGATGCATATATGGGCCAGTGCAATTCAGATTTGTTCGTGACGTTGTCATGGCTCCCAAAACTAGGTCAAGGTGACCCATGGTTCCAAAAAACTTTAAAAATCTTCTTCTCCGAAAGCAATGATGGGAGAAAAAATCTGATGTGATATTTGGCTTCTCTAGGGTCTTAAGCTTATAAATTGTTCATTTCGTGAAATTTAGTAAAAAATTAGGTTACGCGTTTTTGTGTTTAATTTTGAAAAATTCGTAAAATGGCTTCAAATTATTATAACTTGACTATATGAATAGATATTGACATGGGGTTTTCAGTTTTGACTTTTTCTTGAAATATCCTTCAAAATGGGGTCAAGGTCAAAGTTCAAGGTCATGACCTAGTTTGTAATTTGTGCAGTTTTAGGCTTTTTTCTTCCAAATTATAAGAGATATATAATATTAAAACATTGTTAAAATGTTTAGCAGGACAAAATGTAAAAAGGTACAAAGTTTCGTAACTGTATGATAATGCATGTAGGAGTTGTTGCCCCTGAAATGTTATTTTTTTGCTAAAAAAGACTAAAATTGTGCGTTAGCTTGAAAACTATAAACTTTTTGTATAGGCATGTATTATAGAATATTGTAGGTATTGACATGACGAACATTTTGATATATGGCTCAAGGTCATACATTCAAAGGTCAAGGTCATAGTTGCATAAAAAGACTGAAATTGTTAATTATCTTGGAAACTATTAACTTTTTGTATTGGCATGTATATTAGATTATTGTAGGAATTGATATGGTGATCATTCTGATATAAGATTCAAGGTTTTACATTTGAATGTCAAGGTCATAGATGCATAAAAAGACCCAAATTGTTAATTATCTTGAAAACTATTAACTTTTTGCAAAGGTATATATACTAGAATTTTGTAGGTATTGATATGACAATCATTTTGATATGTGGCTCAAGGTCATACATTCAAAGGTCAAGGTCATAGGTGCATAAAAGACTGAAATTGTTTATTATCTTGGAAACTATTAACTTTTTGTATGGCATGTATATTAGAATATTGTAGGAATTGATATGGTGATTATTCTGATATAAGATTCAAGGTCTTACGTTTAAAGGTCAAGGTCATAGATGCATAAAAAGACTCAAATTGTTAATTATCTTGAAAACTATTAACTTTTTTGTAGGAATGTATATTAGAATATTTTATGTATTTTTGCAAATGATTTTGGATATATCCTCAGGTTGGCCATGTCCTCAGGTGAGCGTTAAGGCCCATGGGCCTCTTGTTTTTTTTCTTTAACACCACTACTGTATCTCTTTAAAATATGACAGTATGACACTTTTAATTTTTTTACTTTGACACCACTACTGTATCTCATCAAAATGTGACAGTATGACACTTTTAATTTTTTTACTTTGACACCACTACTGTAGCTCATTAAAATATGACAGTATGACACTTTTAATTTTTAACTTTGACATCACTACTGTATCTCATCAAAATGTGAGAGTATGACAATTTTAATTTTTAACTTTGACATCACTTCTGTACCTCATCAAAATGTGACAGTATGACACTTTTAAGTTTTTCTTTGACAACACTACTGTATCTCCTCAAAATATGACAGTATGACACTTTTAATTTTTTTTACTATGACACCACTACTGTAGCTCATTAAAATATGACAATATGACACTTTTAATTTTTTTTACTATGACATCACTACTGTAGCTCATTAAAATATGACAGTATGACACTTTTAATTTTTACTGTGACATTACTACTGTATCTCATCAATATATGACAATATAACACTTTTAATTTTTTTACTATGACACCACTATTGTAGCTCATTAAAATATGACAGTATGACACTTTTAATTTTTACTGTGACAATACTACTGTATCTCATCAAAATATGATAATATGACATTTTTGATTTTTTTACTACGACACCACTACTGTAGCTCATATGGTAGAACATTGATTTGTAGTGGCATCAAACTTTGGACTGAAATGTAGTTAGTGGTTGTATTTCACACAAGCTCTTAATATTTAGAAATGAAAATAACAGGTCATTTAGATAAAGCTTTAAAAATGAAGAACCTCTTTTGTCATGATTAGAATTTTTTAAAATTGCTAGCTTACATATCACTTTGTCTCACTGCTCAGGTACAAATCCCATTTAGTCAGATCTTAGTGTTAAAATTTGACATATAGCTTACAGTTCACAATCAATCACTCTGTTGAGTTTACACTCAACTCAAATTTGGGAACATTTCAATGTCAATTTTTAAGACATTACAAGGTTAAAATTGAATATCTAATGTTATATTTGAATTGTTTGATGTAGGTCTTTTAAACAAAACCAAACACTGCCTCATGAAACTTAAAATTGTAAAAATATGGATGAGAGAAAAATGGGAATATTTGAATTGAGTGTACACTCATTTGAGTAAATGATTGTGAAACTAAGGCCTGGTTTCAACCAGGCACTACAGTTTCCCCACCATCTCAGAACTACACTGTAACTGCCTGAGTATACTGGTGAATGAAAGAATCTTGAAAAAATACTATTATGAAACTCTGTTTTACTCATGTTAGTGGTACTAGTGGTGTAAACATTCTCATTCCTATAAATGCATTGGCAAAAAAAAAAAAAAAATCTTTATCTATTTCTTGTTGCATTTAGATATAAGTGAAATAGTCTTGGGAAGTAAAAGTTATTCACTCCCTCAAAATTTTGTATGTTTAATATTGTTTGTTACAGCACAGAACTTCAAAGTTGGCGATGGTCTAACAATAAATTTAGAATTCCGTACAAACAAACAAAATGGAATTTTCCTCACTATTAGCGATCCAGGAGGCTTTCCAGCAATGACATTAGAACTCCATAATGGAAAGGTAAAATAAACAAACAAATATATATGTGGCCAAGTGGTTATGCCCACAGACTCAATATTTAAGGGTTGTGGGTTCAATCCAAAGGCCAGCTTCATGGTAGATTTTTAAGCAACTCTTATAATTCTGTATTACTTCAATCCATAAATTTGATAAATCATTGTGTGCAAGCAGAAATGCTTAAGATTTACCTTGCACTGGATTGCCACCCTATCCAAAAGGGAGACCAAACTTTTAGGCTGTTTTGCATTATTGAAACCTGAAAAAGCGCTCCCTGATTGGCATATATGCTCAGGGCTAGGCAAACTTTCATTAACTTTTAAAATGAAGGGAAAATAAAATGTTCTTGAGCTTCTGAATAGAAAACATAATTTTTTGCAACAAAATGCAATAATGCAAGAAGTTATTATTTTTAGCTAATTTCTTGGAAAATCTTCTCTTAAACCACTAGACAGCATTTTACCAAATTTAGTGAGAAAGATCCTAGGTTGATACAGACCAATTGTGTTGCATTATAATATACCAAAAAATTATAGAATCTATTAACTAGATTTTTTTTTTAAAAATTATTTATTTGTAAAGTCAAGATTTCTTTAACAAGTACATATAGCTTTTTCTGGCATTGAGATGCAAAAAGGTAGCCTGAATATTTAAATTTTCATATTATAAAGTATACACTGTTATTCTTATTTATTTATTTAATTATTTATTCATTTTTATATATTTATTTATTTTACATTTGTTTATTTATTTTTATTCATTCATTTATTGTTTGTTTATTTATTTTTATTCATTCATTTATTGATTATTTTTATATATATTTTTTTTATTTACATGTACTTTTTAATTTGTTCATTTATTTATTTATTTATTTATTTATTTATTTATTTATTTATTCACAGGTGAAGATGAGTGTTAGGAGTTCTGAAGATAAGTTTACAGCAGAGACTGTCAATGATCCTTATCTATTATGTGATAATAAATGGCATAAAATACAAGCCAGTGTCATCAAGAATGTAGTTAGTGTAGTTGTAGATGATTTAGAAAATGCTTACGGGTCAAGTGGAGGATCTCAACGATTCTCAGAAACAAATTCTCAGTTATTTTTAGGTGGATTTCCATGTAAGTTATTATTAGTATTCATATTTAATAAGACTTAAAATAAATAATACTAAATGAGTGGAAACCACTGGTTACACAATTAGTTAGGTTGTACCACTGAATACTTTTTTATCATAACTGATTTATAGTCCTTTTTTCACCATCAAACATTTTTCTGGCTTAAGTGACAGAGTAGTCTAAAGCCTGCAAAATGGATTACAGTGGCTTTTACCACTTAGGTTTTAATCCCATTCTGGCAGATCCTAGTGTGAAAAAAAATTTGCAATTTCACTTGCCAAAGGCTGGTAATTTAAATCCAAATACTGATCAGGGGGCCTTGGTGGCTGAGTCATGTTTAAAGCATGTGCTTACCACAGTGCCTCTAACGGCCTAGGTTTGAATCCTATTTGTCATTTTGCTTGCCAAAAGTTAATTGTTTTCTAAGGACATTCCTGTTTTCTTCATCAACCTTAATAGAAGTGAAAGAATTTTGACTTAGATGTAAAACATGATTACTCCTTTCCAAATACTAACCTGTCTAAATGAAAAAAAATCATTTCAGGCAAGTTTCTCTGATTTGCACAGATAAGTTATTTTCCTAGTTTTACTTGAACATATGATTTTCATTCATTCATTTACTAATAAAAGTGGAAGGTCAGGGGTTTGAACCCTGGCTGGGTCTGACCAAGACTTGAAAATCAGTAGTGACTTTTCTTTCACCAAGCACTCAGTATTTAGAAATGAAGGTCAAGGGGTCCTTTTGATAACCCCATGTCACAGCAGGTGTGGCACATTAAAGAACCCTCACTGTATATTTCTCAAAGCGCACTGCAAAGATAAAAATTTCTGCCACTTCACCTATAGCTAGTGACATCTCAATATAAGTGAAAAATTCTTGACTGGGACATAAAACCCCATTAAATCAACCAATCATTTACTTATACAAATGTATACTGAGTTAAAAATTACAGTAATCATAATTATTTTTCATTTTCAGCTGCTATCCCACAAGGTGCTGCGTTTACTGATGCGGGATTTTCAGGATGTCTACGCAACTTTGTCATAGATAATAATCAAGTTGACTGGTATCAGTTAGTGTCTTCTGTTGATTTACATAAAGCTGCATGTCCTGTTGAAAATCTTTGAAATGTGTCTTCTGTTGATTTACACAAAGCTGCATGTCCTGTTGAAAATCTCTGAAACATACCCTAAAATCAGGAAACTTATCTTAAATTATTATTTTCAGTCCTTAGCTAAAATTCTTTATTTTGGATCTTTAATTTTCAAGAAATCATTCAGTTGCAATTTTAGTCAAGATTTTCTTTTAATCATTCTGCAAGATTTTTATTTATTTTTTTTTTTTATTCTTACAAAAGCCTTTTTATTTCAAAATGGATACCATTAGCATTATCTGAAATTATATATTTCTGAAGATTTTGAGAAACAGACTCTCTTTATGATATTTCAATCAAAAAAATATTGTAATATTTTTCATGATATTTATTTTTAAAAAATAAAAAACAGACTCAGTTGATGGTTTCTTTGTTCCCCAATGATGGTAAATTATTCAGTCTTTTCTCATCAGACATGATTAAAAGGCTGTAGTCCTACTCATGGGAATGATAAAAAGGCTGTAGTCCAATAGCCCTTCATTTCACTTTGGTTTTTTTTTTGTTAACAATATACATGTACATGTATTTAGTAAATGACGCACAATGTATTATAAAATCAGAGACATTATCCTGTTGTTATCTAGAATAGAGTTAAAACATTTGTTAAAATTTAATCTTAAGCATGATGAGTATTATTTTTTATCAGAAGATTATTTTGTCAGGACTTTTTAACATGCCATCTGATACCAATAGTATCACTATTTTGATACAAAAAAATTATTTTAAAAAGCCAACTTTTCTGAATTTTTAAATTTATTTATTTTTTTTTTTAACTATCAGTTATTTTGAATTACAAGAATGGATCTCTAAAAATTTTGTTTTCAGATTTTTTTTTTTTTAGATTTTAGTTAATTTTTATGTAAATACATACTGCTATAATGATATACATTGTACAAGTGCAGAAGTACTGCATGTACATGATATATAACACATATATAGGCCAGTATTGACTGTGAAAGTTGTTAAAGAATATTTCAGTTTTGTTTTAATTTCACTTTTGTACAATTTTGCCCACATATATAAATTGTTATCTTCAAGTCCTGATACATCAATATGACAGACTATTGGGGATGTTGTAGTGCTTGTAACAGAGAACATTCACTGTAGCAGTTATACCGTCACTACTACATTGCAACACTCCCAGTATTCTTTTTCAAATTCTACAATATCTGTCACATCTACTGAGCCATTAAAATTCAGCTTTTAGCCTCCTTTAAAAGACTGATTTGGTTATAAATATTTCACAGCTTAATTGTGAAAATCACCTAAAAAAACTCCTTGCAACACTGGGTGTTGAACCCTTGAATTTGAAATCTTTATACAATTTCACTAGGCCATATTTGATTGAATTTTTTAAAAATTTATATCATTTTTGTGTCCCAATTTGTTTTAATATAACAATCTACAAAGTAGCCAAATGTTTTTTTTTTGTTTTTTTGCCAAGTTTAAATATTTAAAGAAGAAAAATACTTGCATCTACATTAATTGAAATTTATTTCCTCCAGTTGAATTTTTTTCTTCATACTGATACCATCCGGTGATATTGAAATTGATTACTGTCAGTATTGAAAACTCTGTATGTGTGTGTGTGTGTGTGTGTGTGTGTGTGTGTGTGTGTGTGTGTTGTAGAGAGAGAGAGAGAGAGAGAGAGAGAAATTTTATCTATTTAATAAACAAATAATTTTTTTCATTTTCTCCATCTTTGATTTCATGTTACTTAACAAGATTATTTTTAATTTTACATTGGTATAAAAATTTAAAATGTGAATGTACTCTGTAACCCTGGCCTACTGTGGTTTGGCTATCATTAATTCATTTTATAAACTATAAATACATGTTCTTGTTTTGACTACCTTTATATATATTATTGAATATGAAATAAAAATTAGAACTAATGGTTCTTGTAAATCTGTTTTACCTGCGACATTTAAATGGAGGGATAAGGAAAAAAATCTGAAAATTTATTATCGAATTACATCATAGTATATATCTATACGTTTGTATAAGATCAAGAGAGATAATCTTTCAATCGGTATCATGTTCTCTGATATCTATATTTGGGTCTCATGTGACAGTGCGAGGTCCTTGCTTCGTAACCTGCCATAAAAGTGAATTTCTTTTACTGAAAAAGAATTCTTATAATATATACCATTTTATCGTGTTTTTAGTATATAATCTTTTGAAAAGAAATAATTGGATTCAGTTTTAAAATCTTCTATTGTTTTCTATATCTGATGACCATTTTAAATGTCGCTAGTTTTATCAAGTACAGTCACGGGAATGATTACCAAATGGACATTTGTACTACGGTACTTATTATGCATCTAAATTGAGAAATTTGTGATAAAAGCTAGTTTGTGAATTATCAATTGTTGTGTTGATATTTCCATATTATCTTGTTTTAATATACATTGTAAAGACAATAATTATATAATTATAGTAATAATTATGAGTGTGTAAAAATGTATAAATATTGTAAATGAGAAGTATAAATTATTAAATTATATACATTGTAGAATATTTTTATACTTTTACTATTGTATACACAAATCTTGTATCATCATTCTTAGATCTCTTTTGAGATTATTCTTAATTATTATGCATACTGGTGTATATACATGTATATTGTTTTATATATATATACAGTATACACACACACACATATATATACACTTATATTACTTATATGATGTCTTCCTACTTATTTGTTTATCTATATGATTAGGCAAATTTATAAAATCATAAACTTCACTTTGAAAAAAAAAAATTTTATAATAATTATACCACATGGGATGTATAAAAAAAACATTGTGCAATTTTATTATCCACTGCAGAGATTATCATATGTCTTTGTAATCATTAAACTCATATTTTAATGAATTGACTTAACTTTAACTTCAAGTACTGCTATTTAAAGGGTACTTTGGTGGCTAAGTTACCTTACCTAAAGCCTGTGCATATCACTGTCTGTGTTCATGACTTACTAGATTCTACTGTGAAAAAAATTATCAGTTTACTTGCTAAAAGTAGGTGCTTTTTCTCCAAGCACACTTGATCTTAAACTGTTTATCTTAATCTAAAGATTATAGTAATCATATGCTTATAAATACCATATCAAGAACTAGATCATACCCTTAGATGAAGTTACCTTAATTGTATTGCGGCTTCATAAAATGATATAAAACATGCCATCAACAGCATAACTACTACCTTGTTGACCACTAGTATCACCAAAATGATATAAAACATGCCATCCACAGCACAACTATCACCATGTTGACTATCACCAAAATGATATAAAACATGCCAGTCACAGCATAACTACTACCTTGTTGACTATCACCAAAATGATATAAAACATGCAATCCACATCACAACTATCACCATGTTGACTATCACCTAAATGATATAAAACATGCCAATCACAGCATAACTACTACCTTGTTGACTATCACCAAAATAATATAAAACATGCTATCCACATCACAACTATCACCATGTTGACTATCACCAAAATGATGTAAAACATGCCAATCACAGCATAACTACTACCTTGTTGACTATCACCAAAATGATAAAAAACATGCCATTCACATCACAACTATCACCATGTTGACTATCACCAAAATGATATAAAACATGCCAATCACAGCATAACTACTACCTTGTTGACTATAACCAAAATGATATAAAACATGTCATCCACAGCACAACTATCACCATGTTGACTATCACCAAAATGATTTAAAACATGCCAATCACAGCATAACTACTACCTTGTTGACTATCACCAAAATGATATAAAACATGGCATCCACAGCACAACTACTACCTTGTTGACTATCACCAAAATGATATAAAACATGCCATCCACAGCATAACTACTACCTTGTTGATTATCACAAAAATGATATAAAACATGCCATCCACATCACAACTACTACCTTGTTGACTATCACCAAAATGATATAAAACATGCTGATCACAGCATAACTACTACCTTGTTGACTATCACCAAAATGATATAAAACATGGCATCCACAGCACAACTACTACCTTGTTGACTATCACCAAAATGATATAAAACATGTCAATCAAAGCATAACTACTACCTTGTTGACTATCACCTAAAAGATATAAAACATGCCATCCACATCACAACTACTACCTTGTTGACTATCACCTAAATGATATAAAACATGCCAATCACAGCATAACTACTACCTTGTTGATTATCACCAAAATGATATAAAACATGCCATCCACATCACAACTACTACCTTGTTGACTCTCACCAAAATAATATAAAACATGCCATCCACATCACAACTACTACCTTGTTGATTATCACCAAAATGATATAAAACATAGCATCCACAACACAACTATCACCATGTTGACTATCACCTAAAAGATATAAAACATGTCAATCACAGCATAACTACTACCTTGTTGACTATCACCAAAATGATATAAAACATGCCATCCACAGCATAACTACTACCTTGTTGATTATCATTAGCGTTCCAAGTGTGGATTTAAATTTTAAGGTTATTCTATACTACATGATATGCATGGCATGACTGAGGTCTTAGTAGTCTGTTGATGGCTTTCCAAAGCAAAAGTTTGGTTCAAAATTTCTGAAGTTGTTTTGTACAATATGTAATTCACTGCACTCAGGACTTAGTAGCCTACCATTGGCTTTCCAGAGCAAGACAAGTTTTGATCAAATTCTTGACTTGGTTTTTTAAATGCAATCAATAGCACTTCAGTGCCTAGTAGGGTATCATTGGCTTTTCCATGCAAATTTCTGGGATTATTTATCTGCTGTCTACAATAAAGTCTTTATTGGATTCAAGTTTTAACTTGATTTGCATCGTCATTACAGGAAAAAAGGATGCTGAAGGAATTATCATTGCCATCAGTACAATGCAACAGGTATAGATTTCTGCTTATTCATTGTAAGCTTGTGACACCCTGATAAGATGAAATATTTTGACTAGTATGTAACTCTTTTTCAATCACATTTATAAAACCAGATGTTTCATGCAAAATGAGTGTACAAGCATAGGAGACAACTTGTTTCAAAAAAAGTCATCAGTTCGGTGGAAAATTTTTCAGAGAACACAAAATATGAATCCAAACCAGTTTGTCAACAAGGCATTAATTCATAATAACACTTTTAATTTTTTTCAGTTTTGACAAAAAATCTTGGACTAATTTTTTAATGAATTACTTTACAAAAATATCAATCAATACAGCATCGCAAATGACACTCTGGTGAATGCATTGGACTTAAAGCCAGTTTTGAGGGCATTCATTTTTCTCTAATGCAGCTAAGATTGCATCAAAATGCAGGATTTTGTGCCATTTTTTTGTTATAATTTTAAGTACATCCCCCCTCACACACACACACACACACACACACACACACACACACACACAGACCTATCGACAGGAGGTTTGAGCCTTCACTTCTCAGCTTTTACGCCCCTGTTCGTAAAATCCTTGACCCGTCTCTGGTTTGTGTTCTAAAAATATTAAGCAAGCATAACCTCTAAATTAATACTAATTAATTACAATATATCACACAATCCATTTATTCTATAAATGGAATAAAAGAGTTTCATTTGAAAAAAGTTCTTTGAAATAGCCAAAGCAACCAAGATCAATCAACAATCTAAGAATATTAGAAAACAATGCATCCAACAGGCAGTGATAGAAAGGTACCAATTGATACAACATCAACAATCTAAGAATATTAGAAAACAATGCATCCAACAGGCAGTGATAGAAAGGTACCAATTGATACAACATCAACAATCTAAGAATATTAGATAACAATGCATCCAACAGGCAGTGATAGAAAGGTACCAAATGATACAACATCATTGTAGTTAGCTACGAAAGGCCTTTCATATCCTTGGTGGTAAAAAAAAATGTATATTAAAAATTACGCATAAATTTTACAGTTTAATACAATTAAAGTAACAATTAATGCATTAAAGTTCAAAATTCATGCGTTAGTTGCTAAAATATACACGTAAAAATGAAAATGAATCATAGTTAACCAACAATCAAAATGTACATGTATATGTAATACATGTGTATAAAATTATCGTAATACAGCGTGTGTTTAACTTTCAATTTTAATAATCTGTTCTTTATAGGATTCGAGCCAAGGTAGTGAAAAGGGCTGTGATTCGTAAGCAGGAGCTTTGGACCTCTAGACAATCAAATAGGATCTGTCTGGAGTGGGATTTGAGTCAAGGTAGCAAGAAGAAGTGTGATTCGAAATTTGGCACCTTAGACCTCTATTCAAAAAATTCTTAACAACTCTCGCTCCCCGAGTGTGCATGGAAAGGGAACACTAAGACAAGAAGTTTGTAAAAATAAAAATTCCGTTCGACTAAGAGCAGTGCCTGTCATGTTTTTCGGTTTTTATACATTGGATATGAAAAAGAATTTATTGATTGGTTGCCTTCAGGAGGTTTATTAACAGTATACGAAATTTGGGATATGACAGAGCTAACCAGAAGGATGTACATAGACAGTAAACTAAGCTCGCGTAAAATTGCAGTTGAATAACTTGTACTTTAGATTGACCACTGTCCAGAGCCATATTTTAGACCATTTTTAGGATCACTCTG